>JAADXR010000658.1:0-14237 GCA_023337935.1 Elongisporangium anandrum
AGATGAGACCGCGCTTCGTGGGACCATTTACGGTCCTGGCGCGGAAAGGCAATGTGTACACATTGGACCTTCCCTCCTCGAGGAGGACTCATCCGACGTTCTACGTTGGCTTACTCAAGCCTTATCTGGATCCTCAGCTGGTCGAGATGCCGCAGCCGGATGCGGATCCCCGTCGGCAGACGGACGGTCAGGACGACCTCCACCAACGGTCTCCGAGCCTTGACGATCATCGGGATCAGGCTGCGGAGCAAGACGCGCAGGGTTACCGTGGCTCTGTCCACGTGGCGCAGACCAGGGTTCATACGTAGAACCATGATGGTCGGAGCGATGCGAACGAGCATCATGAGCAGGGTCGTAGCGACCGCGATAGTCGTAGTCCGCTGGGTACGAATGGCCGTACGCGTAGCCCTGTGAAGGGTACGAGCGATAGTCCAGCGGACGGACGGACGCACCAGCAATCGAGCTCAAGGCCGACACGCGACCGCGGAGCTCCGCGAAGTCGGAGTGCGTTGGTACCGCTCCGCGTCACGCTGGAACTTCTCAAGTTCAACCAGCCGACGTTCAGCTACCTGAGCATGCTCAAGACGACTCTCAAGCACCGAGACCCGAGCGGTCTGCAGGGCGTGAGTCTTCTCAAGGTTCAGGGCGACCTTCGAGAGGTCGTCGACCTGCTTCTGAAGGTCTCACAGACGACGCTGAAGGGCTTCGTTGGATCTGGCAAAGCCAGGACTGGTGCGTTCTGCAAACTGTCCTTGATGCGTTCGAAAGCATTCTCATGCTCCGCATCCCATGTCCACTCGACATCGTTCTTCAAGAGCTGCGTCAGCGGACGCGCGAGCTCTGAGTACCCTTCACTGTACGTGTGAAGGTAATTGGCTAGACCAAGCCACTTGCGTAAGTCTTTCTGACTTCTTGGTACGGGCCATTTCGCTATGGAGCGTACTTTGCCAGGATCTGCACGGATCCCATACTTCCCAATGAAGCAACCCAAGAACGGGATCTCTTCGGAGCCGAAGATGCACTTATCCACGTTCGCATAGAGTTTATTAACTCTCATACACTCGAGCACCTTTCGTACATGCTCGACGTGGATTTGGACATCCGTCCGACCGTTCTCTGCCTTGCTGTGAACGAAGATGTCGTCGAAACACGTCTGAGCGTATCGATGGAGGGGCCGAAACAACTGGGTCACCAGACGATTGAACGTCGCGAGTGTAACGGGCCTAGAGCGCCGTTACTTGCTTACACGTAAGCGGTGCGAGGAAGCGGGTAAAATCAACTCTGATTTGATTTATCTCTGAAATATAAAGCTCTACTCTGATTAGTTGAAATTTGGGCTGCGTCCCAAATTTCATCCAATCAGTGAGCGACACGCGGCACACGCCAGGTACAGCCGGCGTGTGCTAAAACCCTACCTACTTATGTAACTATGTAATAAAATCCTACCTACAAATGCAATGTGTGCACGAAGTGCATCTGATAATGCAACGGGGATACGCCCCGTTACATCACCCCCCTTTTAAGGGAGCGCATTAATAGAGCGCGCAGACTGGGAAGCAACGAGGAGAACACTGGAGTGACCGGGCTTCCACGCAATTGGTGGAAGCGGAAGACAGCGCGCATCAACGCGCTCATTCAGCGACTCGCAATGGCACGTGAAGACAGCGGAACGGTGCAAGCGACAGCGGCGGAGGCGCCGACGCCCAATGCGGTGCCCGCATTGGAAGGAGAAGCGCGCGCGGTGCCCGCGGCCATCGGGCACTTGATGGACGCCGTTCTCAAGCCGTGGGATCTCTACGACCTTAGTGGCGCCATCCAGCCGGACACGCGCGAGACGATGATCGACCATTGACGGCGCCTCCGGGCAATCAGGGGGAAGCCGATCGAGCGGCGCGGCTCTTTGGACCACGAGGCTCTCCAGCTCTCGTGGTGTGCATTCTTCCGCCGATGGAATCGTGCCCGCGAAAGCGGCCACTCGCTACTCGCGTGGATTATCGAGCGCGAGGAAATCCAGAGCCGGCACTCGCTCGGTCAGCTGCGCGGCCGCGTCTGCGAGAATGCCTGGAACGAAGACCGCTTGTGCTTCGTCAGCGTCCGCGAGGGCTGTCCGTCGTGCTTGGGCGCGCGAGGGTCGCGCGCCACTTGGGAGGCCGAAGTCCCAGCGCGTCCGCTGTCCGACAGTGAGCGTTTGTGGATCGGTCGCTACGAGCGTGCTCTCTCTGAGGTTGCCCAGTCCGCTATTCGTGGCGGCGGACGCACAAGACTTCGCTGGCGTCGGGGGTCAAGAACATCCGTGGGAGTCGAGGCGCCGCTCAAGATCGCGGTCACCGGACTATCGCGAGCCAAGGTGGCGGCGCTCGCGATCTCGCTCTCGTTCTCGGTCGGCACCGCGTGATCAGCGTCGTATCGTCTCACCGCGTCGGGAACGTCTTTAAGCAGCTGAGCGCGAGGCTCACATGTATCAGCATCGGATGGGAAGCCAAGCCATCGAACCCGGTAGCGGCGCTCCGGTGGCGGAGCGCCTCGGCTGTCATGCTGAGCCTTGGGACGGCGGCGGCTGGGATCCTCGTGTGCGACGATACGGTCAACGACCCAGCGTGCGTCGCCTGCCGAGTCCAATAGTGGTGGAGGACCGTCGCGGCGATAGGAACGCCGCGACTGCACCTCAAGCCCAAGCTTCGGCTTCAGCGCTGTCACGCCTGGATGAGCTGGTGATTGCGGAGTCGGAGGAGGCCAAGAACCTGACTCAGAACGCTTTGGAGCAAGCTGAGCTACGAAGGACGAGGCGCACGCTGTCCGACAGCGCGCGGAATCGACTCGCCAGTCGATGGATGAGCAGCTTCAGCGTCTCCGCCATTTGGAAACGGCCATCTTTGGACGCTATCAGTCGGCACAGGGTCGGCCCGCACGCGCGCCGTCTCATCGGCGTCGGACATAGGGATCTCGGCTGGTCGATAGGGCTTCAATCGCCCGACGTAGAACGTCGGGTGCAGTCGCATAGCAGATGGAATATCGAGTGTGTAAGCGTCGCCTAGTACTTTGATAATCTTGAATGGACCAATAAAACGTGGCGCGAGTTTGTTCGCGCCGAGGTTTGTAATTGATGCATCGGCGATTCCGTCAGTCGATAAGAGCACTCGATCTCCTTGCTTGTACTTGTTCGTGTTCTTCCGGCCGCGCTTATCCGCGGCCTCCTTTTGCTTATCAACTGCTGATTGAAGAGCGTCGCGCACATAACGCGTGACCGCCGCCGCTGCAGGATGAAATCAGACACTGCAGAAGCGTCTGCAGCTTCCACAATTGGCTTCGACTTGAAGTTGGCGACCCGCGTTGCCGTATTATTGGCGCTGGGGTTGATCAGCGTTGTAGAGGCCCATCGTGCAAGCGCGACGAGGGTGCGGGCGTCTCTTGTTGAGTCGACTGCGATTGAGCGCGCGTGACGGCGTTCACTGCCGTAACTGAATCAGAAGAAGTGGCACTTGAATCAGTCGCCGGTCGCACCGGTGACGCGCTCAGCCCTCCCCCACCAAGAGAAGAGACGCGGTCGCTCGCAGGCGTAGATGCGGCGCGAAGCAGTTGTTCGCGAAGCAGGAACGCGCGGATGACGCGCGTTGTTCACAAAGAACGGCGTCAGACCCGTTGAGGCGTGCACAGCATTGTTGAACGACGTTGCGTAGCTGCGTAAAACGTCTTCGAGAACGCGGTTGACGCGCTCTGTTTGCCCATCCGTCTCAGGATGGGCCACCGTGGACATCAAGAGGCGCGTACCGAGCGCCTCAAAGAGATGCTGCCAGAAAGCCGCAACAAAACGGGGGTCGCGATCGGAGACGATCGCCTCGGGGAGGCCGTGGAGACGAAAGACGGTGTCCAGAAAGATTGCCGCGGTATCGGCGGCGGTAACGTGGGCGGAAACCGGAGCAAGATGCACTATCTTGCTGAAGCGGTCGACAACGACCAGTACACCAGTGCGTCTATGCGAGTCGGGCGGCAGACCAAAGACAAAATCCATGCTCACGGATCGCCAGACATCTGTGGCGATAGGGAGAGGTTGCAGTGGGGCCTGCGACGACGGCGACGGTTTGACGCGCTGGCATGTCTCGCACGTGCGGACCCACTTGTACATCCACTTGTACATGTGGGGCCAGTAGTAGTCACGGGCGAGGGCCGCGAACGTCTTCTCGCGGCCTAGGTGACCGCCTGTGGGCGCATCATGATACTCATGGATGTGCCGGGCACGAAGGTCGGCGTCATTCGGAACCACCACACGCGGATCATCGAACGTGTCGATGCTATAAGTCAAAATGTCACCGTCGAGAGCGTAGCGATGGAGTTGGGCTTGCCATCGTCGTGAGAGGCGATGGCGTGACGCGTCGTTTGGTAAGCGGAGATGATCAATTAACGCCGAGTAGTCAGCGTCGGCGTTGTAAGCTTCAATCAGATGCTGTCGTATCTCGATGACGGGGCGCGTCGCGACAGCGTGGAGACCGTCCGTTTCGTCGTCATCGGCATCAGCTCGATGACCCAGATCTGATCGTGGATCATAATCAGGCCGACGTGGGAGGGCATCGGCCAGGATGTTGGACTTGCCTGGCTTGTAGTGCACGACGAAGTTGTACTCCGAGAAGAACGACAGCCAGCGTGCCATACGCTGGGAAAGATGCTGGTTTTTCGTGATCTGTGTAGAGCACGAATGTCTGCTCTCCTAGTAGATAGACGAGGAACTTCACAAGCGCATATCGCATGGCCAGCAACTCTTTGTCGTGGACCGGATAGTTGCGCTCCGCGGGCTTCAATTGTCGTGATTGATAACTCACGACGCGCTCTCGTCCGTCGTCATCTACTTGCATGAGGGCACAAGCGATGGCGAAGTTACTTGCGTCACACACTACGTGGAACGGGCGAGATTTGTCGGGCAAGGCCAATATCGGCGCCGACGACATATTCTTCTTGACTGCATCAAACGCGATTTGATGTTCTTGTCGCCACGTCCATGTGGCGTCTTTCTTGAGCAGTGACGACAGTGTTTGGATCAGCGCTGCATAATTCCGCGTGTATCGATGGAGGTAGTTGGCGAGGCCCAACTACTGGCGGAGCTCGGTGGGGTTCCTGGGCACCGGCCAGGAAAAAATGGACGTGATCTTCTCAGGATCAGCGCGGACACCTTCCGCGCTCACGTAGCAACCCAAAACTGGGATCTCTGGGGCACAGAAGATGCACTTCTTCAGATTCGCGTACAACTTGTGCTTCCGCATCGTCTCGAACACCAGGTGTTGCAGATGGACTTCAACGTCCGTCAGACCGTCGCTTGCGCGACTGTGGATGAAGATGTCATCGAAATAGCTTGGAGCGAAGTCGCGGAGTGGGCGAAGGACGTGCGAGACCATGCGATTGAAGATGGCGGGCGCATTCTTCAGACCTTGGGGCATGACAAGACATTCCCAGAGCATGCACGCTAGGCGTGCTGACTGCGGTGAGCGGAACGTCGCTCTCGCGCATCAGGATCTGATAAAGCCCATCTGTCAGATCGATTGTGGTGAAGATGGAGCTTCCTGACATGGTGTCCAACACCATGTCCTTGCGCGGGATCGGCGTCTAGGCGGTATCGTCGCATCGTTCAGCTTGTTGAAGGCGTGGACGATTCTTCATCCGCCAGTGGCCTTCTTCACACAGAAGGTCGGACTTGAATGCGGAGAGATACTCTCCCGCACGTGGCCCGCCTTGCGGCGAGCCTCGAAGAAGTCACCAATCGCTTGCACTTGGTCACGTGGGAGGGGCCATTGCCGAGTGACGCAATACTTCGTTCCAGGCACGCGATCTATCTCGTGTCGCTCTCCACGGTCGACTGGCAGCTCGGCCAGGATCTTCTCGGGTCTGCGAACTCGCGGGCGAGGTCGTACACTGGGTTACCACCGTCACGGAGGGAGTCCCAAGACTGCGCGGCGAAGCGCTCCTCGCGCGCTGACTTGGGTTCAGCGCTGGACGGCCGAGCTGGACCCTGCGCTACGTCAGCGGTATCGACGACCGCGACTTGATCGACTTCTGTGGTCTCAATACAGACCTGCTCAATACCGCCGATCTTCACATCGTGGAGAAACTGCTTCCACGAGAGATTCGGCAGAGCCAAAATCGACTTCGCGTCGCGAGGCTGACTCGCAACCTCCAAGGTGCGCGCGCGCATCGCAGCGTCACCACAATACTCCATCACTTGGAGCAACTTAAACTCGTCTGCGTGTGTCTCGGTGCGCAGACCCTCTTCGAACTTTACCGTTTTTGTCTTCTTCTTTTTCTCTCTGGTGCGTCGCGAGCCCCTGCTCGCGACTGAAGACTCGGACTCGCTGTCCAAAAGGAATTCACCATCGCGTGGGAGCACCACTTGCTCGACCGCACATTCACTCGAAGGTGCTGGTTCCAGCTCGCACTCTGCCGGGACCTTCGTCACATAGCCGAACGTCGCATTGGCGCAAACCTCGCAGCGAGGGCCATCGCACGCTTGCTGGGTGGCTTGGGTCGTGGTCCGAGAGTCCACGACAGTAACATGAGGCCAATCTCTGGACGCGACGAGAAGGTGAGCGTACACTTCACTCACGTCGTGGTCGCGTCGACGCGTCACTGATCGACTGAGCCAGTCGATCTCTGGCTGATACCGCACCAACCAGGGCATCCCAAGGATGCAATCGAACTCGTAGTTCATCTCGAGCACCAAGAACTCGTCGAGACTACAAAAGCCGTCATACTCATACAACAGCGTCACTGATCGCCGCGGAACACTCCGCGGCTTCCCGTCAGCCAACTTGACGACCATCTCTCCGGGACCTTCGCGAACACGCAGGTTCGGAGCAAGCTCGGAGAGGCACGAGGCGCGAAGGAAGTTGTTCGTCGCGCCGGAGTCAAGGAGGGCGCGCAGTGGACGTCGCGCGCCGGCCACATGGAGGCTGACAATGATCAGCCTTGAGTCGCCGCTGGAGGTGGTGGCATTGAATTGTGCGAACAGCACAGGGGCAGAAGGAGGTCGGGCTGCCACCGGAGGACCCGAACCTCCGTTTAACCCAGTAGGAAGCCCCGCTCCTACTGGTTCTCCACGTTTTTTGGAGCCCCAGGCGAACCGAACCTGGGGCGCGGCACTCCGCCGCGCGATGGCCAGGCTCTCGACAGTGGAAGCAGATCATCTGAGCCTGACCGCGACCTCCGCGGCCACCACGACCGCCTCGACCTCTCCAGCTTCTGTCGCGGCTCGAATCTTCAGCCTCGATCGCATCGAGTTCCATCGGCTCGGGAGCATTCGCCCGAGTCTCAAGTGACATTGGCTTGGCATACGAGGACGAGACCGTGTAGTCCTCGCGGAGCGCGAGGGCGAAGGCTTCTTCGAGCGTCTTCGGACTCTCGCGCGTGAGACAGCAGCGCGTCATGCCTTCGCGCATGCCGAAGACGAAGGCATGGACTTGCGAGGCCATGTCGATGGGGTCAGTGACGACGCACGACACTAAGTGTCGTGCCTTTTGCACATAGTCGCGCATGACCATCTTGCCCTACTTTAAGGCGAAAAAGGCAGCACGCATGCGCGACTCGTCTTGAGGCGGCTCGAATGCGAGCCGCAGGTCATCTTGCAGGACGTCAAGGAAAGGGAAGGCGCTCTCGTCGTAGACCAGCTTGCCGAGCGCCCATTCTTTCGCATTGCCAGTGAGGCGCGACAGGAGGAAGATGACGCGGGCAGGTTCCGACGCGAGTTGTCTCGCGTCCATCGCGATCTGGATTTCGCGGAACCAGCGATTCAGAGGCAGTCGGTCTTGACCGACGCCGGAATATGCGGACGTGTCAATCTTGACAATCTCACCCTTGACTTGCAGCGCGGGAGTCGAAGCGTGACGATGGTCACGCTCGCGCTGCAGAAACTCGTGGATGGCCTTGCGCTGACCTTCGGGTGACGCTGATCGCAGCAGCGTTTGCACGAAGACTTCACCGGACACCGCGACGAGGCGGTGTAGTGCATCCCACTCGAACAAAGTGAGATGTGGGAAGGCCGAGTACTCGAGGATCTCTCCTGATGAAGAGATGTCGCTCATCTTGACGTTGGAAGGACCACGAAGTGCTACCAGGTGTAACGGGCCTAGAGCGCCGTTACTTGCTTACACGTAAGCGATGCGAGGAAGCGGGTAAAATCAACTCTGATTTGATTTATCTCTGAAATATAAAGCTCTACTCTGATTAGTTAAAATTTGGGCTGCGTCCCAAATTTCATCCAATCAGTGAGCGACACGCGGCACACGCCGGCTGTACCTGGCGTGTGCTAAAACCCTACCTACTTATGTAACTATGTAATAAAATCCTACCTACAAATGCAATGTGTGCACGAAGTGCATCTGATAATGCAACGGGGATACGCCCCGTTACAGCGGGTGCGTTGGACAGCCCTTGTGGCATCACGAGCCGCTCCTACAGCATACCGCTCGGGGTACTCACAGCTGTGAGGGGAACATCTTGTTCTCGCATGAGGATCTGGTAATATCCATCAACCAGATCCAGTGCACTGTACATCGTACAGCCAACCATGCGGTTCTGCAGAACACCCTTTCGAGGGATGGGCGTCTGTGCCGGAATGGTGGCGGAGTTCAGCTTATTATAACGTGAACGATACGCCATTTGCCATTTGGCTTCTTGACGCAGAACGTCGGCGTTGAGTGCGGATATTTCGACTCCCGCACCATGCCCGCGGCGTCGTTTGCACGAAAGAACTCGTCGATCGTCTCGACTTGTTCTTGTGGCAAGGGCCATTGGCGTGTGACGCAATACTTGGTTCCTGGAACTAGATCAATCTCGTGCTTCACACCTCTGTCAGGTGGCAAGCTGGACGGTGGTTCTTTACTACCCACGTCTTGATACTCCAGTATCAACGAGTAGAAAGAATCTCTGATCCCTTACGAGATTGATATATCTTCTTGAAATCCTCAAGGACCTCGGGGTCCATCACAGAAGTTCGGCCTTGGGCAGATCTGTGGTTATCGTAACCACCTCGTTGATCTCGCCTTCCTTCAGGCCGTGAAGAAAGTCTTCCATAGACATTTCCTCTAGCTTCACCAGTGCATCTGCAGCTGGAAGCTGGGCTAAGACATGAGCATCGGCTCCCAATGTCTTGCCTGTGAGACCGTCAAGTATACGGTATGACTTGGTCTCTTCGAGGTCTTTACCCACAGGTCTGATCCTCAAACCCGATCTTACACTTTTGTTCGCGAGAGGAGCTAGCAGAATCGCTGCTGTTGGTACCTCCCCCTTAGGGTACCCCGACGTCCGTGTCGTCTCTGACAGAACCGATGTCGTTAGTGCCTCCCCCTTAGGGCACCCCGATGCTCCCGTAGGCATCTGCTCTTCATCATTCTCTTGATGGAGAGTCAACGAGTGTACATCTCGTTCTTGTAGTTGACGATCGTCATCGCCCTGTCGAACCGCGACAGGGGAGCGTGGAATATCTCTGTGTTCGCCTCCTCTTACTGGAGTGCGCTGAAGAGCGTTCTGCTCTTCAGCCTGGTTGTCATCACCGTAGCCTTTGGTGATTTCGACCTGCACTTCCTGAGTGCCCAGGCGATCCGCGCCTGCACTCTTAGTCCTCAGACTCGGTCCTTGGAGATCCACAGATTCCTTGGCACCGGCTTGCTGATCATTTGTGATCACTGGCACGTCTTGCTCTTCGAGCGTATCTATCCGTTCAGATATCCCGGCGTACGCCATGTCATCTTGATGACGTACGTTCCATTGAACGCTGTGCTGCTTAGCAAAGGTGGGTTCATGACTCGCCAAAGCTTTACTAGCTGCAATGGGCTTGCTTGCCCCGATTGATCGTGATCTCCAGTCGATCCACGGCTCATGCCTCTCAAACCAGGGCATGCCGAGGATTAGATCGTATCGATCATCCATGTCGAGCACCGTAAAGGTCTCAACATAATCAAAGTCATCAAAACAGACTTTAAGATCCACAAAGATCGATTTTATTTTGACAGTGGCCCCATTGGCCAGTTTAACTGTCATCTCACGTCCACTGACGTTGGCTTTATTAGCCTCATCATAGAGTTCCCGATTCGCGGCGATACTCTCTCTTCGTGCATAGTTATTGGATGCACCGGAGTCAATTAAGACTCTAAATGGATTCTCGAATCCCTTGACGCTCGCTTGGACGACCAACAAACCACGTTTGCTGGCTCCAACTCCAAAAGCCTCACAGCTTTGCGGGGCTAAGTCCTCGTGACACACATCATCGGATGTGTCTTGGTCACGAGAACCTAGTTCTGCCCCAGTAGGACCCCCCGCGCCTACCAATTCCCTGCCCCGCCGATCCTTGATCATTTCCGCGGCCGCCTCGGCCACGGCCTCTGCCTCGTCCTCGAGGAGCCGTGCCGGCATTTTGCGGACACTGCCGCTGCATGTGGGTTTCTGATCCACATGTGAAGCACTGTCGTGTGCTTCCAGAGCTCTCAGCTGTACCCAACTCCATCGGAGTTGCTCCACCAGAGCGTGTTGGGTACTGCAGCGGGTGCTTTGCCTGGTTGTGGCTGTACTCTTCGGTAAGAGCAGCCTGGATGGCTTCTTCCAGGGTGTCGTTCGACACGCGAAAGAGTTGCGTTCGGGCAGGGCCCACACGCAGGCCTTCCATGAAGACGGTGATCTTTACGTCTTCAGGCAATGGGTTCGCGGCCATGCTCGCAATGAGCAGCCGAACCTCTTCTACGTACTCGTGGAGTTCCTTCTTTCCTTGCTTGAGAGACAGGAACTTCGCCCGCTGGCGGTAAGCCACATTCGGTGGCTGAAATGCGATCTGCATTTCTCTTTTGAGATGATCTAATGAGGCGAATCCTTCACGATTCGATGTCTCATGGGTGAGAGCCCAGTCTCGGGCGCGGTTGCTCAAACGCGAGACCGCAAAAGCGACCTGCAGATGGTCCTCGGCAATATTGCCTGCTTGGAGCGCGGTTTCAACCTCGCGAAACCAGAACAACAAGTTCTCGTGGAGTTGACCTTGATCTTCAGGGTCTTCGGTGCTGGCGCTCGTTCGGGAGCCGCCACTTGCTGCACCACGACCGGTGACGACGGCGTCACGGTCTTCTGAATATGAGCGATCAGCGCACGCTCATACTCGACGTACTTCTCGATACGTCCATGCTGAACCACAGGTTCCTGCGCTGACAGCGCCATGATTCCTTCCGTTCCAAGAATCGCCTCCATCCGACCCAGTGTATCGAACTGCTGGTCGGTGAGCGTTGGGAACGCGGAACGGCCCATGATGACCTGCTGAACAGAGGTTCAGGTTGTCAATCTACCCGCGAGGGTGCTGGATTGACTACAAGTGCTACCAGGTGTGACGGGAGTCACACAGCACGATGCACAGAGGAGTGCTAGAAGCTGGGCTTTTGTTCGCGCTAGTCTAGGGCGCGAAGTGCCACAGAGGAAGTAGATTTAAGACTGCGTGTATTTATATAGCAGTACTGTGACTGGCTCCTACTGGATTTATCCTCCCTAATTGCATACCCTTTCTAATGTGTTTCACTGATTTCTCCTATGTACGCGGAGGTGCCTATGTACCCAACCTCATGGTACACTTGAGTACGCTTGCGAATCTATGACGCACGTCACACGATTACGCATACACGACACGGCCTGGTGGTACTTCAACTGGTACCCACCGTACAGTGCCCCCTCTCTATAAGAGATCTTGAGGTGCACCACATCACGAATAGTGACACATTCATGGAGTGATGGACGGATTATCGAATAACCATAACCATCTTGTTTAACCCTGTTACAACAGTGGTTCACGACTCTTGATTTGAAAGCTGGCTCCTGGCAAATCACCGTTGCCAAAGAAGATCAAGATAAGACGGCCTTTACTACACGCCAGGGTCTGTATATGTTCGTTCGCATGCCCTTTGGCCTGACCAGCGCACCGGGAACCTTTCAGAGAATGATGAATTTGGTGCAGCGTGGTGGTGAATTGGCTTAGTTGTCTTCTCTATCTCGACGATATCATTGTTTTCACAAAAGGCAATCTAGAACAGCACGTCGTGGAAGTGGCTATGGTTCTGGAACGCTTACGATTGGCTGGACTTAGTCTGATCCTAAAGAAGTGTGAATTCGCCACTAAACGCATCCAGTATCTAGGACACGAACTCAGTCCTGAAGGTATACGCCCTATGGAATCGTTGGTGGCTTCTGTGAGTGAATTCCCTACACCTGAAGACGCCGTGGCAGTCAAGCGCTTCGTACACAGGGTACTACCGTCGTTTCATCGCCAATTTCGGGTCGTTGCTGGCTCCACTGACGAAGCTCCTACGTAAAAGTGTGACCTGGGAATGGGCTACGGAACATGAAGAAGCCTTTAAGCGTGTCAAGGAGCTGTTGTCTACTCGTCCGCTGCTGATATACCCCGACTTCTCCCGTCCATTTGTTCTTGAGACGGACGCCAGCGTTGTAGGATTGGGAGCCTGCAACCCGTGGCCTTCGCGAGTAATGTCAGTGACCCTGTGGTCGCGAAATATTCAATTACAGAGTTGGAATGTCTCGCAGTCGTCTGGTCTGTGAAACTCTTCCGTCCCTATGTCTACGGCCGAGTGTTCACCATCGTCACCGATCACGTTACTCTTAAGTGGCTTATTACGGCGAGCGACTTGACTGGCAGGTTGCACAGGTGGGCTCTTACATTACAGGAGTATAGATTTGATGTGCAATACCGCTCCGGCAAGGCCAACGTCGTGGCCGATGCGTTGTCAAGAGCTCCAGTCCGTGCAGCCAGAGCGACGACATCAGCAACCGCGGACAGCGCCCCAGGAATTCAGACGCTACAGCTAACAGACGACGAAATTATAGAAGAGCAACAACGCAGTGAGTTGGTTCGCAAGTTGGCCAAGAGTAAGCAGTATCGCGAGATGCCGATTGTAGACGTGCAGGGCCTGACCATGATCAGAACGTCTGCTGGACTTCGTACTGTGTTGCCACCTACTCTATGGGCCCTCGTGTTCAAGGAAAGTCACGACTCCATATGGTCTGGACACTTACGCTTCAAGCATACGTTTGCTAGAGTGGCTCGGCTCTATTAGCGGCCGCAAATGGGCCGTGCCATCAATATTTGGGTATGAGGGTGTCAAGAGTGTGGCTCTCGCAAGGCCAGACCCCGTCAAGTCATTCCGCCATTGAGAAGCCTGCGTGGTGGTGCAGTGGGCGACAGGTGGGCATTGGACGTAGAAGGCCCACTGCCAGAGACGAAGGGCAAGAACAAGTACGTGATCGCGGCTGTCGAGTATGTGACGCACTATGCTGTGGCAGCTCCGGCCGCTAATCACACCGCCATTGACGTCGCACGGTTTCTCGTGAAGCACGTCATCTTCCGCTTTGGAGTCTTCCGTGAACTCCTCACAAATAACGCACCAGAAAAGGCAAGTGATGCGCTGGACGTTCTCGTCATCATCCTGCAGGCGAGACAGACCAACCCTGTGCCGTACCGGCCACAAATGATGGGACTCGTGGAGCGCTTCCATCGCACCTGGAAGGATTGCGTCAGCCTGTTTGTGGACAAAGAGCTGGCAGATTGGGATCAGTGGATTGATTGCAGCGTTTATGCATATAATTCTGTCGCGCATTCTACCGTACAGCTCTCGCCTAATGAACTGATGCTCGGCCGAGCCATATGCACTCCGAATGAGCTATTACGAGTGGATCGGGTTGAAGCGGCACCTGCTTTGCCGGAGTACTTTACCGGATTGATCCGGACGTTAGCAGTGAATCAGCGAATCACACGACGAGCATTGAGCGTGAACAAGCTCTCCAGGCCTATTATTACAATCGTCAGACCCGAAGCATGCGTCGCTTTAAAGTCGGCGATTTGGTTTGGATCTACAAGCCGCCGAGACGACGAGGCATAGATCGTGAGTGCAGCCGGCTATGACAACTTATGTGTCGAACATCGCGACCAGGAGGCACGAGGTGAACAGTCAGTAGTGCATAGTAGCTTCATCGGCAGCTATTATTATCCTGTGGATCAGCTGCGTGTCTTGGCGCAAAATATTTTGGGAGAGCTGCACAAGGAAGAGACAGCTGACCCAGCAGCCATTCGCCAAGAACCCGAACAGCCCACAGTCAGACGGACGGGACCATCAACTCAGTCAGCTCGTCACAGTTCTGCGCCACCAGCTGTCCAACGTGAGCCGCTGCATCATGAGCCAGAACCAGAACGACGTCAAGAAGGAGCCCAGCTGGAGTAG
>JAADXR010000659.1:0-14220 GCA_023337935.1 Elongisporangium anandrum
GTCGGACATTTGGTCCTTTGAGCTGGCTGTCATGGCCTACGCCATCGGAAAACTCCCCGTCCCGAGCAAAGAGGGCTACTGGGGCGTTGTGCACGCCGTGTAGGAGCAGCCGTCGCCTCGTCTTGCGGACTATGGCGACAGGTTCTCCTGCGCTCTGTGACTTAATCGACCAGTGTCTGCAGAAGAACCCGGTGCTGATACCGTCGGCCTCGATGCTGCTGGAGCACGCATTCATCAAGGAGAACTATGTTGGCGGACAACAGCAATGGCCCAAGCGCAGCGGCACGTACGGAGAAGATTCTGGTCGAGCTCAAGCAGATCGCGACGCAAGTGCGCGTGTGGTGCGACCAGTGCCCAGCTTCACGTTCGTCTATCGATACTGATGAAATCTTCATTGTCGGAGAAGCCACAGATTCAAACGAAAATTAAAGTAAGACTCCTAGTTCATTCGTTAACTACATTCATCTGGTTCTAGTTGCTGAGTAGCGACAAACGAGCAGCATAAGCGTTGCCAGAATGTCTGCGTTTGTGCAGTGGCAATACAGACCAATTAGGCGACAATGCCAGGAACCATTTTGCAACTTCTAGTTCTATTGCTTTGATACGTGGAAGCAGTTGCTGGACAACGCTCTGTATTGGTCAATTCCTTGATCTGAAGGCGCCCACGGACTCGATGCGTGGCTCCACTAGTGGCCTGCTGCCGCAGCTGATGCTTCTTCTGTTTCGACTGGTACGTCCGGGGCGCTTTGATGCCGTAGTCCCAGCACCAAGAAGCCATACAGCGATCCACTTGGAAGGGCCACTGATCATGATCACTTCGTCCATTGCCAAATGCCGGCAAATTTGAGATACTGTCCGTCGTATTTCTATAATTTTACGAAAAGTCGCAAATCTCTCGCGTCGTTTCGGGGAGAAAGATTTCTCTTCTCTCACTGCTACCAGAGGCCATGAAGATCTCTCTGCAGGAGGCCTACGTCACGCTCGGCGTCGCCCGCGAGGCTTCGTCCGAGCAGGTGCGGCAGGCGTATCGCCAGCTAGCGCTGCGCTACCATCCAGACAAGAACCCTGGTGATCCGACGGCCACAGAGAAGTTCCAGAAGCTCTCAGCTGCGTACAAACGCATCTGCGACGGCCCAAAGCAGCGCTCTCAAGGCCTTGGGCATGGCTTCTTCGACCAGCACAGCGACGAGGAGTTTGACTTTGATGATGAGGACCTGGATCTCTCGGTCGAAGACATGCTCGAGATGTTTGAGATGATGTTTGGCTGCATGGGAGGGCCCCCGCACAGTCACAGTACGAAGAAGAAGACGGGGTTTAGTGCTACTACCAAGGCGAAGAAGAAGCCACAGGACTCAAGTGCCCAGCCCAAGAAGAATATACCAGACGTGCGGGTGGATATTGGAGGTGCCAAGGCACGACGGAGGCGGCCGATGGCGCGTGGACGCGGAGGAATGCCACGCATGTACGACTTTCCGTCGGTAGTTGATTGGTGAGTGCTTAATAATGCTTACAGCGCTGTGTTCTGTGGCGTAGGGACGACCTGGAGGCCGATTTCATGTTCATGGCGAGCTTTCTGGAGAGCACAATGGCCGAAATGGATGCTTCGTTCCCGTTAAGCGAGAGCGACGACACTGATGACGAGATGCTACGGTCTCAGTTCTTTGGCAAGAGCTTTGGCAAGACGGGGAAGACCAGGAGAAGCAACCAAGAGCCGGCTGATAAGAGTGAGGAGCCTTCAAAGAGTGAAGAGAAGAAGACACCGAACGTTCAAGTTGGAGACCGAGTCCAGGTCTACAACAAGCACACTGGTGTACGTTGCATTGTACCAGTACTCTTGATGGCTGAACGTGCGCTTACGGTCCGTCTGTACTGTAGGTGGTCCAGTTCGTTGGTCCGGTGCATTACGCCAGTGGGGACTTCGTGGGCGTGGAACTGACTGAGGTCATGGGCAAGAACGACGGCACGATCAAAGGTGTGGCCTACTTCACCTGCGCACCCAGCCATGGACTCATGGTGCGTCCAGACGACGTCGCCATTGTATAGATCAAGTCTCTGTTGAACATGGGTTCACTTTTCACCACCATCATTCCGTGGTCTTATATTTATGACCTTTACAGTAGATTCATCAATCCATTGGGCTCCATTGGTCAAAAGCAGACAGCCATGGTGGTCCAGATGCAGGTGCTGAGCGTGCGCTCGCCGGACATGGCGCCGTGTCTGATGCTCTCTAACGAGAACAAGCGGTGCGTTCCTATGCGCCGATCTCTCCTCTCTCTGCTGATACTTCGTTTGGCTCTGGGTTCTCATCCTATCGTCTTGTATGGGCTTGGCAACCAACAGCTTCCTGTTTAACGTCGGCGGCGGCACGCAGCGCATGTGCATGGAGCACCACGTGCGTCTAGGCAAGCTCAAGCACGTGTTCCTCACGCAAGTGCGCACGCACACAGTCGGAGGCCTGCCTGGTAAGCACGCTTGAGCTCTTAACTCTGCCATGGCTTGCGATCTTACAGTCGTCTGCTGCTGTGATAGGCATGATCTTGACCGTGTCCGACACTGGCAAGGACGGACTGCTTGTGTGCGGACCTCGTGGCACGGAGCAGTATCTACGCGCCACGCGCCATTTCCTGTACCGACCGCAGTTCGCACTGGAAGCCAAGGACATTGCGCCGGCGTCGACGCTTGATGTCAAGGAGCCGTCGACCATGACCTGCTACTCTGACAGCGAGATCTCGATCCACAGCATCGCGATCACACCCATGAAGGCCGGTGTCAAGCGCAAACTGGACGGCTCTACAGCAGGGGAGTCTCCATCTTCGTCACCGTCGTCCGCTTCGGAAGCAGCGAGTGAGGACGCGGTGTGCTACGTCGTGGAAACAGCGGAGCAGCGAGGCAAGTTCCTCGTGGAGAAGGCCAGAGCGCTTGGTGTGCCTCCGGGCAAGATGTTTGGACAGCTGCACCAGGGCAAGGACGTCGAGCTACCGGATGGACGCATCGTCAAGTCTTCGGACTGCGTCTCGCCGTCGCTGCCTGGATCTGGATGTGCTGTGATCGCATGCCCGTCCATTGCATTCGTGGATCAACTGGCCTCGGCTACTGGCTTTGCTCGTTACCAGAAGATGACCGACGGCGAAGACAGCCGACCAGACCTGCAGCTGCAAGTAATCTACCATCTAGCAGACCAGCAAGTGCTGAACCATCCCAAATACATTGCCTGGACGCAGCGCTTTGGCTCTGATGTGGATCATGTGCTGCTCAACCATGCAGGCTGTGCGGAGAAGACAGTGTTTCGCGCCTCGGCCAATCTCCAGGCGCAACTCCAGACGGTGTTTCCAGACGCGTTTCCCAAGAGTGACTACGAAGAACGCGACGCTGAGACTGCCTTTTCGCGTACAATCCAACATGAACTTGCTGGAACTGATCCCAAGAGCAAGCCGGTCGTTCTCGCCGAGAGCATGCTTTGTTACACGATCACGCCCGTCGTTCGTCGAGGATTCGATGCCTCTCGATGTTTCCAGCGTCTCGACCACAAGGCGATTGAGGAATCGACGCGAGCGATCAGAGAATCGCTGGCATCTTCATCCGATAAGGATACAACGTCACGTGAGCCGCCCAAGGTCAACGGCCGCATCACATTCCTCGGCACTGGTTGTGCGATTCCGTCCAAGTACCGCAACGTCACTGGAATGTACTTGGAAATCGAGCAGCCGTCGAGTAGTGACTGGGTCGGTATGATGCTGGATTGCGGTGAAGGAAGCTATGGGCAGCTGGCTCGCTACGCCAATGGTGATGCTACGCGACTGCGTGCACTGGTGAACCAGCTCAAGTGCATCTGGATCTCGCACAACCACGCCGACCATCACCTCGGCGTTGTGCGAATGCTCAGTGAGCGCAGTCGCGACCAGGAGCAGCTGCTGGTGCTCGGCCCTGCACCGGTGCAGTATTGGCTCCAGGAGTACGCGCAGGTGGATCCGATTGTGGCTGGCAAGTACGCGTTCGTGGACAATGCGGGCTTCAATAAGCAGGACGAGCGCTTCGAAGACCTCATTGCGATTACCAAACCCACGCGCGCATGGCTGCGGGAGACGCTGCAGATCACGCAGCTGCAGTGCGTGCCCGTCAAGCACGCGCATCTCTCGTACGCGGCCGTGGTCACGTTCCAGGACTCGATGAAGATCGCGTTCTCGGGCGACTGTCGCCCCAGCGATGAGTTCGCCACGGCCGCCCAAGGCGCCTTCCTGATGATCCACGAGGCCACGTTCGAGGACGATCTGACGCAGGAAGCCAAGCAGAAGGCCCACTCGACCACGTCCGAGGCCATCCGCATCGGTCGAGTGGCCAGTGCACAACATGTCGTCCTCACGCACTTCAGCCAGCGGTACCCCAAGATGCCGGTGCTGGACGGCGCTGAGACAAGTGCGGACTCGGATGGACACAGTCCCGATGTGCTCACGGCCATCGACATGCTGTCTCTGCGCTTTGATGAGCTCCACCAGCCGCAGCTCATGGACATCTGCACGCAGCTCATGACCAAGGACGACAAGGACAGCGAGGAGCAGGACCAAGACCAGACGGCTTCGTAGCTGTTCAATAGCTTGGCCACTTCAACATTCTAACCTAACATGTTACAAACACGCTTTCTTTTAGTAGCCGGTGAGAGATTATTATGAGAAAAACGGTTGATGGCTTCGTTTTTCTCATATTGTGTGAGCTGCTGGTGATGTGGGCGGGCCATCATGATGAGCCCATGGCGCGTCATTCTATCGCATTCCAATGGCCGCGTCCTCGGCCCAGATCACAGCGCTGCTGGCGGCCAAGGCGGCTGTGGACGAGCTGCAGCAGTGGTGCAGCGATCTGCTGAGCTACTCAGTCAGTGTGGACCACGTGGCGGTCGACATCACCACCGACCGGCTGCGCTTCCATCTCAAGTGCGAGCTGGCGCAGCCTCTGCCGCCGACCTACGCTGACCACGCCGAGTACCTCTGCCTGAACTACCCGCTGGGCGGGCTCTGGAAGATCCACAAGGCCAGCGCCGACCGCCGATCCGTGACCTGCGTGGCCTGGAAGACGACCGAGCTCAAGCGCGATGAGGTCGCGGCCGTGGCCGCTGAGCTCGTCCCGTCGGACGACCCAGCGAAGGAGCAGGTCGAGATCTTCAGCTGGATGATGCAGCTGGGGGCGTGGGAAGAGCACAACCACTGGTTCGCGAGAGCGCTCGATGTGCCGGCCTCAAGAGCCGACACCAAGCGACCGACAGCCACTCTGCTGGCTGGCTTCGCACCGCTTGAGGCCGAGCTGCACGTGAACCGGATCAGCTCAGTCGACACCGTGGCGCAGACCTTCAGCGCAGACGTGACGTGGCAGGTGACTCTGTGTGGCGTCACGAGTATCCGCAAGGACTCGGTGCTCCACGAGCTGCTGGGCCTGCTGGACTTCGACCAGACTGCGTTTGAGTTCATCAACGTCTCGGAGGTCGTGAGTGAGAAGGATCTGTCGTCCAAGTTCCTGCCGGCAGGACGCGTGCAGTTCGGCAATGGGAAGTCCAAGGGCCTGCATCATCTACAGTACAGCAAGCGCCTCAGCGCCGTGTTCAGCGAAGAGATGACGCTGTACTTCTTCCCGTTTGACCACCAGAAGATCACGTTCGCGCTCGATATGACCGAAGGATTGCAGCCGACCATGCCCATCGCAGCAGCAGCCAAGGATCCAGGCACGTTTGCTGTGCAGAGCTTCAAGCTGGGCAATATTTTCAACGTGGTCTACGGCGACAAGGTGTTCGTGGGCAGCGTGATCGACACGGCTACGGAGAAGTCCATCCGCTTTGAGCTCATGCTAGAGCGACAGAGCGGGTACTACCTGACGAACGTGGCGCTGCCGGCCATGATCATCACGTATTTGTGCTTCACGAGTTACGCGCCTCTGGCTGACGGCAGTCTGTTGGACACGAGCTCTCGCCTGCAGATCGTCACGACGCTGCTGCTTACGATCATAACCTTCAAGTCGAATCTGTCGGCTATCATTCCGCAGGTCTCATACTTCACGTCGATCGACAAGTACGTGTTTTTCTGCTTTGTGATCACGTGCGTCGTGACCGTCGAGAATTCGCTGTATCCGGTCATTGTGGAGCATTTACCCAATCCGAGTTGGTGGGACGAACGATGGCTGCTGTGGTTCTCCATCGGCTGGTTCTCGGTTGTCAATGCTGTCTGGGCGCTCAATATGTTCGTGTGGGTCAAGATGCGCGCGTATCGTTCGAAGACGCTGCTACGGGTCCATGAATACGTGCGCATGCTAGCAGATACTGTGCCACGTGAGCATCGAGAGGCTGTCTTGCGCGCTTACTTAAGGCAGCAAAAGGTCCGTCCGTGGGCACTTCCTTCGATCAGCACGACTAAGAGTGGGAACGTGTTCGTGCAGCTGCCCAGTGATGCGCTGAATAAAGCGGCAAAGAAGGCTATAAAGACAGCGAAGAAATACAGTGGCCAAGAGGATGATCACAACCAGGACCGATCAGGTCTGCAGCAACTGTATCGAGCGATGACCCCAACGGCGGCATCAACCTCCAAGATACAAAGCGAGATGTCTGAGAAAGCATCCGTGAGCGTCCACATTGGCACCAAATGTGATTCAACAAAGCCCAAGAGTGATTTGAATGTACAATACGCACCCTGAACTTATTGGCACCGTATGTAGATGTCCATGTGTTTGCATCAGTATGCAAGAATGCGTTGGGTTGAATTGGCGTTCGAAATGGCTTCGATCGTACCAGTGCTTGCAATGATGAATCACCACCAGTATTTTGTGAATGATGAATCATCTTTCCAAGAGTGACGACTTTTATATGCAGTGGATTTTTGCCTGCACAAGAAATCGCTAGTAGACAGTGTCGTGGTGATGATTTAGTATTGTTTGGATGTACAACCTAATACCGCTGGCATTTTCATTGATCATGGCTCGATAGACAAAGGGGGTCAGTGGATATTCATCGTCACGCAGTTCAGTGACCATTGAGCCACGCAATGACTGTGACTGCAGAGGATTCACGACGTGTCGATAACTCAACATCCGCATCGGAAGACCTTATGGTCACATGGTAAACGAGTGGCTTTGGTACATGTATCACTGTCCACAGTTCTGTAGAAAGCAATCCCTTCGCTGCCTTTACACTCACCCGAGAGGTGAAATTTTTCATCGCACTCAGGAACCACAAGTGCTGCACCCATTGAGCCCATTTGCACTGCCACAAGGGCTCTAGTGCCCAATCTATGCATCTTCTGCATCCTAATGTCCAAGGTGGCAGCGAAAATTTGGCGACATCATCACGCTGTCGACAAAGTGTGATTATGACAAGTGACACAAATTGGTGTGAAAGCCTGGACTGCGTATCCCGATTGTTAACTCCATATGTATATTTCAGCACTCAGATTGTGTGGCTCGGATCCGCTTATTCGATAGCCAGGCGCTATTCAATCCCTCGATCCCTATGTGTGGCACTGGATTACAGTGAAGGTAATCAATCACCCACTCTGGTACGAGCAAGATACCTGAGAGCTCATCGTGGAATTACGACACTTCCTCAGCAAGAACAGCCCCAGCGAACCATGTCCGAGCTACCCAGCGAAGCCAGTTTGACTATGCTCGAGTTCCCCTGCGAAGAGCTACCTAGCGAAGCTAGTCTCACTGCTCCTGCCGACGAAGAGCTTCCAAGCGAAACCATGACGATTACGAGCGCGCTACTTGGAGAAAACAGAATGAATACGACTGAGCAATCCACAAACCACGAGCACGATCCAAGCAGCACCTTCACCTCGAAAATGCGGCACTGGCTTTCGTTCAGACGATTCCTCTCACTGCTTGCAGGACTTTTGGCAGTGGCTATTGTGTTTGAAGGCATTGTCGTCTTGAATGAAGATCGTCCGTCGTTCCTGCTGCGCAATGAAACCATCCAGGCTCAAGTGCAGATCCAAGTCGCTAATGATTCCTGTTCACCGTCGCTGATTGACCCGGTTCAAGTCACCTACCGATCCAAGCACGCGTTTTACACGATGCTCGTGAGTGGACTGACCAACTTTCCTCCGCTTGTGTTCCAAGGCAAAGCGACCAAACTCTGCAACGGAAACGCCAACTTCAATCGAGGCTGGGAGTACTGCCTGCCGATCACAGGGCGCAAAGATGTTCCTCACTGTCGATGTAGTAGCCGAAACGACCTATTGAATCCACAGACCAACGAGACGCGCTGCTTTGGAAGCGTTTTGCACATGCTGCTCGTGGACGTTTACGACGAGATGAAGCACCTGAGCGTAAATCCAGCGGTACTCTACGGCACGCTTCTTGGCGCAGTTCGTGAAGGAAGGACAATCCCATTCACAGAAGATGTCGACATTGGATACGAGATGAATGATCGTTTAGCAAAGAAACTGCGCAAGAGTCTGGCTGAAAAGGGCTATCACATGTTCCACCAGGGCATTTGGCGCGTTTGTGTTGCACCGACGCACCCGTTAGCCTCAAATCTGTATGATCCAGATATGCATCTGCTCAAGGCCGCCATGGAGGCACCGTACGTGGACCTGTACGAGATGAATGCTGTGAACGAAACGGCTTGGCGCGTTGCCGAGGCGGATTCATCCCCTCTCTGGCCAAAGGATCGCATAGAGCCGTTCTCGCAGGTGACGTTGCACGGCATGGAGTACAACACCGTCGCTGATCCTACATTTTTCCTCAAGCGTGAATATGGAGACGGTTATATGACGCCCAAGCGTCGGAAAAGCGGAAGGTGATCTCGCCCAATCCGTTAGTATTGATTACTTAAGCCGGAGTATGCTAAAGAAGGTCTCGTAGCAGAGCAATTAAACACGCTCGACGTGTCGAGTACAATGGTTTTTTAGACAATTAGGATGTTCCGCTGGATGACTTCAAGATTGCCAGGGTGTGTACACTATTATAATGATGCAGACGACAGCAAGATTGTTGCAACTACGAAGCTCGTATCTCATCGAATGAGCGTTTGCCTCCTCAGTTTTCGCGAATATTGAAATTATTGTGTGACGACACCAGTGGGCTTTGGCCAGCGAAAGGCCTTACAATATATTTTTGGCTTTGTGATTGCGATGATGTATTGGCAAAGTCAGTCCGATCTTCTTTACAAGTCTAATCCAATTGAGTGTGCATTGAGCCACGCAGTGGCCTCAGTTTTTCGTACTACCGTACTTGTCAATCCGACTCAGCGCATGCGCACTGTACTGTCCTTGGTGTGACGAGGCGTTGCGAAGGACCTGGGGTATGGCGTGTGCCCATCCATTGCCTTCACGCTTGTTGTTCCCTTGAACAGCCTCTTGCAGTGAAATTTCATCGCACTCATGTGAACCACTAGTGCTGCACCCAGTGAACCCATATGTGCTCCCACAAGGCATAATGAAAATTTGGCGATCTCGTCATCACGCTGTCGCCAAAAGATGATCACCTTGATGTAATTGGAGTAAAAAACGTGGACTGGGCATCCTTTGTGGTCCGATTGTAAACACATCCCAGTCTCCAGATGCCTCGCTATGTTGGGGTGCAAGTCTCAGCACTCAGATTATGTGGCTTGGAAGCGCTTGTTCAAGAGCCAGGCGCTGATCTGTCGACTCGTGTGACACTGAAACATGTAGGGGATCACTTGAGTTCTGCGACCACGTGAGCTCGTGCTCAAGAACGATTATTCCCGAGAACGCACAGTTTGAAAAAAGCCCCAGCGAAATCAGCATGGATACTACTGTGCCCTCACGCGAGATGAGTCTGCCAATACCTGATCTCTCAAACGGAACTGCGATAGAGTTTATCGACGATGAGCTTCCCAACAAAACCACGATGGCAACGACTGCGTTGATCGGCGACTCCAAGATGGCTACATCGGAATTTTTATCGGACCAGGAGAGCGATTCAAGTTGCTCGTTCGTGTCGAAATTGCGTCACTTGCTTTCGATCCGACAAATCTTCTCACTGGTTGCAGCGATTTTGGCATCGGCCCTTGTGTTCAAAGGCATTGCGGTCTTGAACGAAGATCGCCCAACATTCCTGCTACCGAAAGAAATCACCAAGACGCAAGTGCAAGTTGACAACAAAAGCGAATCCTGTTCACCATCGCTGATTGATCCGGTTCAAGTCACGTACCGATCCAAGCACGCGTTCTATATCATGCTCCAGAGCGGATTGATCGACTTGCCTGCTCCCGTGTTCCAAGGCAAGGCGACCAAACTCTGCGCCGGTAATCCCAATTACAACCGTGGCTGGGAGTACTGCCTGCCAATCACAGGGCGAAAAGACGTCCCCTACTGCCAAACCAGCGGACGAAGTGACCTATTGAATCCACAGACCAACGAGACACGCTGCTTTGCCAGCGTATTGCACATGCAACTCGTGGATATTTACGACGAAATGAAGCTCCTGGGCGTGCATCCGGCAGTCCTCTACGGCACGCTACTGGGAGCAGTACGAGAAGGAAGGACGATCCCATTCACAGAAGACGTCGACATTGGCTATCAGATGAATGATCGGTCAGCCAAGAAGCTGCGCGCAAATCTGGCCGAAAAGGGCTATCACATGTTCCACCAGGGCATTTGGCGCGTCTGCGTCGCGCCAACGCACCCGTTGGCCTCCAATCTGTATGATCCAGACATGCATATCATCAATGGTGCCGTGGAAGCACCGTACGTGGATCTGTACGAGATGAAGGTCGTGAACGAAAAGACTTGGCGCGTTGCCGAGGCGGTCTCCCCTCCGTTCTTGCCGAATGATCGGATTGTGCCGTTCTCACAGGTGACGCTGCATGGCATGGAGTATGATACGGTGGCCGATCCAATATTCTTCCTCAAGCGCGAGTATGGTAACGACTTCATGACGCCCAAGCCTCGCAAAAGTGGAAGATGAGGCACGACTAAAACATTAGGAATGGAGTTGCACAATGATTTGTTATGATTCTTACGATTGATACAGTAAATGGTCGGCTAGAACGGAATTATACTCATCTCAGTCTAAGGAAGACTTGATCCTGCGTTAAATGACAGGTTGCGGGTAATTTTGACGCTTTTCAATGACCCGTTAGTTTTGTGCTTGAGTGTGATTTCGTCAATGTCGAACTCGGAGATATCTTCAGCTGGCAAGATCCCGTTCTTGTCGTCAGAAGTGAGGACTGTCGCTCGAACTATGAGCGCTGGATACTGATCTAACCCCACGCATATACCGGCCACGTTGTGCGCCGTAATGTGACTCGCGATTTCGGTCTCTCCCTTTGAGCCGGAGGCTCCGTACAAGACCAGGATGCCGATGAGCAGAACCAGCACGCCTCCACTGAACGTGAGCACAGCCGAAGTGCGCGGGACGGACACGCGAGACGACAACCAAAGCCGATTTCCTTCGAAGTCAAGTTGCACTCCAGTCAACGATAACGTAGAATTGGAGACTTCGATATCTCTGAGCGCAGCATTTTGGAACAGCCAAAAGAGCGCTGCTGTGTATGCTGGTTGCACAGGGTCTTTGGAGTAGATGTGACGCTGGACGATGTCGTTGATGATGTCGGTTTTTTGGTATGTGCATCGGTATTTGTCCAAACCAATCCACTTCTCACTGCCTGCAGCGAGAGGGTAGTTCGGCGGATAAATGACGTTTAACGTCGTCTCGGTTGTCGTCTGCGTGTCGGCGATGGCCAAAAGTTGCCATTCTTCGTAATGGACTGGGTATCTGGCTTTCAGCACAGTCGGAATGTGCGCGTCGCCAACGACAGCATGCTGACTCCCTTTGCTAAGAGAGAAATAGAGCCCATTGCAGTCGCCATCAGCAATACAACCCGCCGCGTATAATGAGGTGAGATCACTGGTTTCCCATGAGAGTCGCCCGACCGTGATTCTGTAATTGATGCGCGGGTTCTTCAAGGAGATCGTACTGGTTGTGAGGTTCACTGTATCGGCGGCCAAGTTGTGAGAAACGCTGTAGACCAAAATGGAGGTGTTGGATTGATAATCGCAAGCGATTTCTTGCTCCAGGCCGCCCAAATACTCGTCATTTCCGTTCGCCTCAGTCATGCACAACGGCAGAATACGGATCTGGTCTTGGTTTGTCATGTCTGGGTTTGAGGTGAGCATTACGCATGCATGGTCGTTGCAATTCTGGCTTGTCGACACTTCAAACGTGTCCGAGATGTTTACGAACCCATTTCCATTCGAGTTGTACCAACTGACTGTGTCGGTCTTGAGCGGGAAAGTGAACGTGACTGATTCAAACTTGATCTGAGGCGACAACTGAAAACTTGCTAGTTCAACAGAAGCTTCTGGCATGGAGACATTGGTCATCGAACCTCCTCCTGTAATGGGTGCTAAGGAGGAAAGATTCGTCATTTCAATTTGCACGCTTGCCAGCATTTCAGACGCACTGGAGGAGGAAGCGATAGAACCGTAAATACCCTCAACGTTCTGTGTGCCAGCCATGCCAAATTGTTGCCAAA
The DNA here is from genome assembly GCA_023337935.1 of Elongisporangium anandrum. Taxonomy (NCBI): domain Eukaryota; phylum Oomycota; class Peronosporomycetes; order Pythiales; family Pythiaceae; genus Elongisporangium; species Elongisporangium anandrum. The sequence goes on from JAADXR010000659.1 coordinate 12,473, forward strand.
CTGCCCACAGACCGTATGAAATCAGCACTGCCGTACTGTTGACGTCTCCACCTGGAAGCACTGAAGCATCAATATCTTGGGACGCGAAATCGGTACTCATGTCAAATGCAAACGACTTATCGCATGCGACGGACTCCGGCATCATGTACTCCAACCAGGAATTCAAAGGGAATCCAAAACGAATGGCTGGATTGCGGCTGTAATACAAGGATCCTTCATCAATGAGGCAATCTGAGCCGAAATTAGATGTTGACGGCTGGACTGCACTTCGAAGAATGGTTTCACTGCTTGAAACACCCGCAAGGTGCGTCGTGTCCGTGACGTTTGACACAACAAAGTCATAAGTCGTAGGCACTTGAGTTGCGACAAGATCGCTGTTCGCAATGAAGTATTCCACGCTTGGCGTCTCCCATTGAACATTCAAGGCGTTCAAACTTTGGCCGAGAAGCCACGTGATCGCAAGGGCCCCAGCGGTAGGGATCAGTTGCGAAACAATCGATGCTTCCGATTTCAAAAACGTCTTGGCCGAGAAGCAGATAAAGAAGACAGGGATCAGCAAGGTCACCAGCTTCTGGAATGGGATGGCCACAATCGATGCGACGCCACCAGAGTACGAGTTGTATCGGTCCAGCAGGTCTTTCTTCTCCGAGTCGCTCAAGTTGGTGCCCTCGATGGTCGTCAGCTTGTACCCGTCGATCAGGAAGTAAGTGACGCATACCAACGCAGCTATCAGTACGGTCGTCACAATCAAAATTCGGACGCCGAGCACGTGAAGCTTGATCGGGGGATCGTTGCTGGCTGCGATGGAGGGAAGAGGCGTCGCGCCATTCGGCCAAGTCGCCTGAGCGCTTGGACTCGGCGTGTTCACGCGAGCGTACGCAGACATCTTAGTAGACTTGGTGAACGCCTTGATGCTTAGCAAGCGAATTTGGATGTGATGGATGGAGTTCAGGTCCAGACGAGTGTGGGTACATTTCTGCTTATTTCTAACCACAAACCACAAGATAGCAAAGAGTAAGCTGTACAGTGGAAGTGGACCTTAGCAATCTTCATCAATTATTACAGGTATTCTGTTTTGCACAGAAACAGTGATTTGACAAATGTATGCCCTGCACAAGTTGACGAATATCATAAAAAAGGTGTTATTGGTTTATAAGTTCACTAGATTTCATGAAAATTTTGGGAGTGCGGGTTGACACCATGGGTACAACACGGGGTCTTGCCAACCTGACTACAGTCTGTTCCCCCTAAACTAATTCCGTCTAAACTAATATGCCGCCTTAATTAGTACGACCCGGATCCACCAAAGTTTAAACAGCAAGATCCGATACTATTATTCTAGACGTCCAAATTTCTGTCTAAATTGTTATTTAATAGGCTGCCGAGGAACAAAAATCAAACTTCGATACAAACCCCTATTACAGATTGATATTTAAGTTGGTTAAAAATATCTAATACAAAAGACCAGCAAATTGATAATAATATTTTGGACGCATTTGGGTCAGAACATCTTTGCTCCAGTTGCAACAATACTTGCCAAAGTGCTTTACATTGATCGGCAGACGAAAACTTCTCTCTGGGAGTGCTGTGGACGTTAATTTATTCATTTCTTTTTAGATTCCTCGTTCGAATTCAATTACTGTACAGTCGAACCGTCGTAAATATAGGATTTGTTCCTCCTCGATTGGATTCAGCAAATCAGAGACTGTAACTTTAGCATTGAGCTGTTGCTGCTCCAAGATCGTTGA
>JAADXR010000066.1:0-93601 GCA_023337935.1 Elongisporangium anandrum
CACACCGCACAAGCCAGCTTCGTCTTGCCTTCTCGCTGGACTCGTTCGGTAGATTTTCCTGCCAAGCACCAATTTCGAAATGGACGCGAGCATGAATGAAGATGGCTAGATTGGGCTATGTATTAGATTGCAGACGCTTAAGCCGACTTGGGCTGGCGGAAGTGGGCGCCGGCGTACTTGGCGTCGCGGCCCAGGAGCTCCTCAATGCGCAGCAGCTGGTTGTACTTGGCCAGACGCTCCGAGCGGCACGGGGCACCGGTTTTGATCTGGCCGGTGCTCAAACCGACGGCCAGGTCGGCGATGTACGAGTCCTCGGTCTCGCCCGAGCGGTGGCTGGTCATGACGCCCCAGCCGTTCTTCTGGGCGAGCGCCACGGCGTCCACCGACTCGCTGACCGAGCCGATCTGGTTCACCTTGAGCAGCAGCGCGTTGCAGGCCTTGGTCTCCAGAGCGGTCTCGATGCGCTTGGGGTTGGTGCACAGCAGATCGTCGCCGACCACCTGCACCTTCTTGCCGATGCTGCTGGTGAAGGCCGAGTAGTGGGTCCAGTCGTCCTGGTCGAACGGGTCCTCGATCGAGATGATGGGGAACTCGCGGGCCAGCTCCTCGTAGAGCTCGGCGAGCTGGTTGCCCGTGAGCAGCTCCTTGTTGGCCGTGTTGCTCTTGAAGTCCAGGTCGTAGTGGCCCGACTCGGTGTAGAACTCGGACGAGGCCACGTCCATGCCGATGCCGATCTTGCCGCTGTAGCCAGCCTTCTCGATGGCCGACATGAGCAGCTCCACGCCCTCACGGTTGCTCTGGATGTTGGGCGCGAAGCCGCCTTCGTCGCCCACGTTGGTGGCGTCCTGGCCGTACTTCTTCTTGATCACGCTCTTGAGGTGGTGGTACACCTCGCAGCCCATGACCATGGCCTCCGAGAACGACTCGGCGCCCGTGGGCAGGATCATGAACTCCTGGAAGGCCAGCTTGTTACCGGCGTGCGAGCCGCCGTTGATCACGTTGAACGCCGGCACGGGCAGCACGAGCTTGTCGTTGCCGATGAGGTCGGCGAAGTGCTGGAAGAGCGGCACGTCCTTGGCGGCAGCGCCGGCCTTGGCCACGGCCAGCGACGCGCCCAGGATGGCGTTGGCGCCGAGGTTGCCCTTGTTGGGCGTGCCGTCGAGCTCGATCATGAGGTTGTCAATGTCGCGCTGCTTGGTCGGGTCCAGGCCGATGAGCTTGGGCGCGATGATCTCCTTGACGTTCTTCACAGCCTGGAGCGTGCCCTTGCCGAGGTAGCGCTTGCCGCCGTCGCGCAGCTCCACGGCCTCGTGGATGCCCGTGGACGCACCCGAGGGCACGGAGGCGCGGAAGATCTGGGCCGAGCCCGACGTCTGGAGGTCCACCTCCACCGTGGGGTTGCCGCGCGAGTCGATGATCTCACGCGCGTGCACGGCCGTGATGGTGCTGGCCTGGCGGGCGGCCTGCGTGCGCAGCAGAGCGCGCGTGGGGGCGGCGACGGTCGAGAGCATGGTGGCGGATGTGGGGAGAGGCGACGTGTGGTCCGGAGGCTTTTGGTGCTTGGGGCCGAAACGAAAAGTGGGGACGTGGACACCAGGCAGAAAACGTGGTGTGGGATCGGATGGGATTTCAGCCAATGGGAGAGGTGAACGGAATATGGGCCAATGAAAAGAGCGGAAGGGTGTACAGTAGACGACATGTTTTAGAGACGTGAATCTAAGCATGGGAAATGGGGATTGCGCGAGCTTTCCCATGGGGAAACGACTGAAACCTGTGCAGTTCCCATGCTGGGATTGCACTCAGTGGTGGCGACTGGAGCATGAGTCAGTTGACGTCTGTGGCCATTGAGGAGTGCAATGGGTGGTGCTGTCTTTGCCTCTGGAGATGAGCATGGATGCGCATTCCTGCATTGCCGATGTGATGCGCATTCGAAACAGGTACTGTGGTCACCTGACAAAGTACGAGTGCACGCACTGTAGATCCTTCCAAAGCGAATTTGTATTACAAAGTCGGTTATGGAGGACTAAACGACCTGTGATCAGTAACTTACGGTACTTCCGTGGACTGATGGGATCCATGAGTCCATTAGGCAATCGCATTCCCAGTCGGAACAGACGCAGGCAGAAGTCAGAACAGATCTAACGCTTACTCACACACGCCACTGCAGTGCATCCATCATGCGCTCACTCACGCTACGACCTTCCCCAGCGATTTGTGGCTGCAATCGGTCTAGAAACGCGACCGCCCAGCTCATTTCTTTGTGAGGTGGCGACTTTCCACAATCGAACGCATACGTAGGCGCATCCTTCGAGATGACGAGACCTGAGTTCCAGGCTGGTGCGAAAGCGTGGCTCTCTATACTTCGTAGTAATATGCTACGTCAGTCGTGTTGACTCCGTCGTGCGCAATCGCAGTATCAGATCCCAGCAGATAGCAGAGCCAACTGTGCCTCGATGAACGTGGGATGAGCGAACTCCCATGCAAGCGGCCTTGGCCACAAGGGTTTAACGCCAAGTATTCAGCACGCCATCTCTTCGATGGCTGCAAGTTTCCGCCAGTCCGTGGCGCAATTGTCGACGTTTTAGCACTAATCCAGGCACCTACCCCCGGCGTACTTCCCCTGAGATCTTTTCATGGATTCTTTCATGAAGCCGCCGTTACTTACATCAAGTGCACCTGGCAAATCTAATGGCCCATCTGCACGGTCCAGCAACAGCAACGGAGGGAGGAGTTCGCGTGTGTAGGGTTGAAGGATTAGCATCAGGGCACGCAATTGCACGGTCAATGTTTAGATTGTAGCTTTTGGCTTGTTCAAATGGGTTACGCTCCTGCTGGAGCTATACTTATCGCAAGACGCACCATCTCATCCCAGCTGGCGTCTTGATCAGCGCAGTCACCTGGCGAACTTTCTTTCTCGTCGGGTGTTTTGTTTTGTTGCACGGCCAATTGATAACAACAACTGTAGGTACCGGTCACCGTTACTTTTACAGGATTGGTCGAGACGCGGGGGTTCTTATTCTGCAAGGAAAGCTCGTTCGATGTCCCATTTTACCAAATTTGTGGCCGTTTGCTTTTTTTGACGAAAGTACAGTACTCATATAAGCTTCAACGGATACAACAAGTATCGCAATCAGCCATTTCTCATACACCTGCGATCTAGAATTTGAAAAATAGCGCCATCTGATTCGCAGGGAAAGTCGTTTTTGTGCGGCTATGGTTAGGTGTGGTCACCACCTAATATCTGTTTCACGAGGGACGCTTTCCTGGGCTCTTCCTGGCGGCCGGTCACAGGAGCTTCGCCATTTGAGCTTGAGGCCAGAGGCAGTCAGTCCACTCAAGAGCCCATGACCAGCACCATGGACCTGCACGAGCCCTGGGGCTTCCCGCCGGCCTCCGAGGTCGTGCTGCTCAGCGCCTCCCCTCGCGGCAGCCGCAGCAGCAACGACGACGATCTGGGCGACATCGGCGTGCTCGGCGACTCGCGCGGGCCTCCACTCAGCCGCTCGACGCTGTCGCACAGGCAGAAGCTCGGACGAATGCACGACTCGGGCTCGTCCAAGAGTCTCGGCGAGCGCCTCACATCTTTTACGATTCCGGTGCAGGACTTCAACGGCCCGGTGCACTACGGTTGGCTCTGGAAGAAAGGGTCGTCCATGAAGACGTGGAAGAAGCGGTTCTTCATGCTGCACGGATGCACGCTCACGTACTACACGCAGAGCTGCGTGATCGAGTCGGAGAACCTGGGCACGCACTGCCTTGACGTCGTGGCCAAGGGCGGCCTGCGCGTGGCGTCCGCTCGCCTCACGAGCGAGACCCAGTTCGGCATCAAAGTGACCAGCTCCAGCGGCCGCATCCTCTGCATCCAGGCCGGCGACCAGAACAGTCGGCGGCAGTGGCTGCAGGCGCTGGAGCAGGCCCCACAGCGCAAGATGGAGCACCTGGTGCGGCAGACCAACGGCAGCGGCTTCCAGTCGCTGTCTGCGTGCCCTTCGCCCAGCTACTCGCCCTTTGAGACGTCCATCAGCACACTCAGCAGCGACGACGGCGACGAGGAGAGTCGCACGAGTCTCGGCCCTGGGGACAAGGAGGGCTGGCTCTTCGTGCGCAGCGCCTTCCTGCACACTTGGAAGCAGCGCTTCGTGACGCTGCAGAACGGCCACATCACCGTACGCGGCGACCGGCGGCAAGCAAAGGGCGCCGAGGTGATCGGCGTCGCGCCCTGGCTCGGCAAGGACCACGCGATGTGCGTGCGGTTAGCCCGCGGCCGAGAGCTGTACGTGGCCGCCCCGACTGAAGAGGAGGCCATGGCGTGGCTCGAAGCCTTCAAGATCTGTCTCTAGAGGCCGCCCGACAGTTTTCTTTAATTATCAAAGTGCCGATTAATATACGAGAGTTAGTATGTCCATCCATCCATCCAGCTAGTCAGTCCACATGACACACGAACAGAGCTGAACATGGTAGGCAAAAGTAGGACATTTGTGCCCTATATTTAGAATAAATGTAGGATACGCCCTATATTAATAGCATAATCCAGGACGAGACGCCCCCGCCGACGCCATTTGAATCGAAGAGCTACTGACGGATGTCGCGCAGTGCTCTGACCCGCCACGCGCTGCACAAGGCCACGCGGCCCAGCCAGCCGCACGAGGAGCAGGACGAGAGCTCTCGCCACGTCAAGCAGGACGAGCTGCCCATGTGCGTCCGTCTGCACCTTCCTAGGGACTGAGCAAGGCGAGAGAACTGACTGCGTGACTGTAGCTACGGGAACCAGCACACGTACAACCTCAACACGCTGCTGCACCAGAACATCCAGCAGTCGGCCTACTTCCACGAGCTCTAGTACGTCCTCTGCTTCGTATTGGGTAGCCTATTGAGCGACTGGAGCTAAGCATGATCATGTCTGATAGCAATCTCAAGACGTACCATGAGGTCGTGGACGAGATCTACTACCGAGTGGACCACGCAGGTACGAAGGCACGACGGCCGTGGATTTCATCTCGCATGCAGCGCATCAGAAGCTCTGACGTTGTCGGCTTGTTCCTGTGTAGAGCCGCTGTCTCCTGGCACTGCGCGCATCCCGTCCACGTGCTTCTGTCTGCTGCACAAGTTCTTTGTCATGCGCCTGACCACGAAGCAGATGCAGGGTCTGCTGCGCCACACGGTACGTGGAGCTGCCTCATTGTGGCACGAGGGCTTGCCTTCTTACCAGTTGCAACGCTGCAGGACTCGCCCTATATCCGCGTGATTGGGTTCCTCTACCTTCGCTACACGTGCGATCCGGAGAAGCTCTGGTCCTGGTACGAGCCGTACCTGGACGATCCGGAAGAGTTCAACGCTTCGTCCAATCCCAACGTCAAAACGTACGTCCTGTCTGCCTGTCTGTCTGCGTTGCTAGTCGTTGGCTAACGCTCCGCTGGATGGTATCAGCACCATGGGAGAGTGGCTCGTGGGTCTGCTGAGCGAGAACAACTACTTCTCCACCATTCTGCCGCGTATCCCCAAGAAAATCCAGGACAGCATCAACGTCAAGGTGGAATGGCTCAATCCAGCTATGTCCACTGTCGAGACTCTAACGTGCAATCGTTCGCGCAGCTTTTACTTCAGGACCGCAAGAAAGAGCGCGCCAAGGCCAATGCGTCCATCGTGGAGTTCCTCAAGCCCGGCACCAAGATCCGAGCCATGTATGCGGACGAAGACAACGAGCCCGCTGTAGGTTGCGTCCTCCCACTTGATCGCCTTGTGTCTGACTAGTTTTCCATGCAAACACTCAGATGTACGACGCTGTGATCGACTCGGTGGAAGAAAACAACCAGTACTGGGTACGTCCTAAGAGTCTATTTGCTACGCCATGCAAAGCTGACGGCCTTGAGTCTCTAGGTGTCGTTCCCAGAGTACGGCAACACGGAGAAAGTCTCGCTGGGCGACATTGAATTCACGCGCAAAGGAGGCAGCAGTAGCAGTCGAGCGGCGCGCTCCGTGTCTCGGTCGCGCTCTCGCGATAGACGTGACCGAAGACCCAGTGGCAGCAGCAGCAGTCGCCGCTCCCGTCGCTCCAGCTCCCGCGATCGTCGTCGCTCTCGTTCGAGCTCGTACGACCGCAATCGCAGCAGTCGCCACCGTCATCGCAGCCGGAGTCGCAATCGTAGCCGTAGTCCCAGTCCTCGGTGCGTGGCTCTTGTCCTTCTTACCTCTTGTCTCGATGTCTGACGGGTGTGTCGGTTTGTTTCTGCAGCGGAGGACAGCGATCCAGAGGCGGCTTGACCGATGATCTAATGCAGCAGGTCCGGGACCGCGAACGTCGTAAAGCTGAAGCTGTTGGACGCGATTACGCGGCTCGGCCTGCGAGTTACAAGGGCTCGCTCTCCTTGAAGCTCGACCGGTTCACCACGCGCAAGCGCAGTCCGACCAAGCGCTCGGATCAGCCGGCACCAAGTCGTGAGTCTAGAGCATCACGGAATCCATCGCCCGAGCCATCGGCTCCAACGGAGAAGCTCAGCAAGGAGGCCGAAGATCGCATGCGCAAGCTTCGTGACATGTACGGCGATGCGTCGACCAAGGCTCGCGCCCAGGAGGACTCGGAGTAAGGCCAATAGAACGGTGTTTCGTATGGGAAGCGCTTCACAGCTGTCTGGTTTGTGTCCTTCAGGTGTATTCAGAGGTTCAAGTGAGTGGTATTGTGGCTACGCTGGTTGATATTGAATCATGGGATATTAGATTAGCTTACGTGGGTGTTGGGATCAGAGCTCGATGCCCTGGTATTGCTGCTGCTGGTGACGGTACTGCGCAGCTTGCAGTGAGGAGTTGGAGGTGTTGCCGTACGGCGTGTTGCTGGGCAGCAGCGTGTGCAGAGGCCTGGAGCTCGCCTTGGGTCCGCGACTCGAGTTGAGCTGCATCTCGGTCTTCTGCACCTGCAGGCCGGTCTGGTACGACTTGGACAGCATGTTGGACAGCTGCTCGCGCATCTGCAGCTGGCTGGCCTGGGCCACGAGCTGCTGCTGCTGGGTCTCGATCCGCCGCGTCAGTCGGTCGTCCATGAGCGCGTCCACCTGGGACGCCAGGTCGCGCAGGTACTCTCTCTGCATGGGCGACAGCTCGCGTCTCGGCCGCTCGTCAGCCATGATGATGGCGCCCAGCACGATGCCGTCCTTGGACTTGATGGGCACGCCCACCACGAAGCGCAGGTACGGCGACTCGTAGCAGAAGATGTTGGTGGCCAGGTTCGGGTCCGTCTCCGTGTCCAGCGACAGGTACATGGGCAGGAAGTCCTGCTCGCAGCGCCGTACGACTGTGGCTGCGAGCGAATGCTGGCGAGGGATGTTGCGCAGGTCTCCGTGCAGCATGCCGTACGCGGCCTTGAGGAACTCGCGCTCGCTGTCCACGAAGCTGATGGACGCCAGCGAGCAGTGCATGAACTGGGCGCCGCGTTGGACGATGCCGTCAAAGGCGTGCTCCCGGGGCGAGTCCATGATGCCGTACTCGTGCAGCCGCGTGTAGCGGAGCTGGTCAATGGCCACAAGCATGGCCCCAGGTCCACCACTGGTGCCGCCTCCACCCACGACCTGGCCGTGGGACCGCGTGGTCAGTGTCTGCACCGCGGCGTCGTCGTCGTACTCCTCCACGTACTCGTCCTCCATGAAGCCGTACTCGTCCAGATCGGTCGTGTCCACCTCGCTGTCGCCGGCGTCCGAGTCGTCGAAGTCGTACCGCTCGTCGTCGTCGTCGTCCAGATCGTTCAGGTCCAGGTCGTAGATGTCCGTCTTGTCGTTCAGCTCGTCCTCCTCGTCCTCGTCGTCCGTGATGGCGTCCAGCTGCGACGGGTTCAGCAGGTTGTCGTTCAGATCCGACGCGTCGTTGTTGCTGCGGCTGGAGCCCGTGCCGTTGATCAGGTCCTCGAGCGAGAGGTGGTACTCCGAGTCGTGGAAGTCCATGAGCGACAGCTCCGAGAAGCGCTTGTAGAACTCGTCGCTCTCCATGATGGCGCTCGGAGACGCCGGCGAGGCCGAGCTGGGCGACAGCGGCATCTCGGACGCCAGCGTGCTGGACCGCGACCGATCCATGATCGGCACGGACGACGCGACGGACGAGCTCATGTCGGACGAGTCCATGGACGACGTGCGCGCCGCGACCATCATCACGAGCGACGAGCCGAGGCTGTGCTCGTACGGCGCCGTATCGCGCAGCGCCGACATGGTGAGCACACCGCTGCCGTCGCCGCGACCGATCTCGTGGCTGCCGCGCGAGTCCGAGAAGTCGCTGGCGCCGCTGGACAGAGTTCGTTCCTCTGTCGGCCGGCCGCTATTGTGGGACGACGCGGAAGAGCTGGACGAGATGCCGCGCGCTGCGTCAATGTCGAACTCCTCATCGCCCGTGAACTCGAGCACGAGACGGGGCGGCGTCTGCTTGGGCTTGGCTGTGAGCGACGACCCTGAGTTGGCCAGCGGGTCCTCGTCCTGCTTGATCTGCTGCTTCTCGAGCTCCTGGAACTGCTGCAACTGGTCCTCCTCCTCGCTGTCGCGCACGGAGCCTGCGTTTGGGTCGTCCTGGCCGCGGACGCACTGCGCGCAGATGCGGAAGGGCAGCTTGCCGGCCTTGGCCAGACGGATCTGGTGCACGGCCGAGCACTTGGAGCACGTGCACTGGCCGCAGAGGCGGCAGTGGTGCTTGCGGCGCAGCGGCGTGAAGGTCGTCTGGCACAGCGTGCAGCTCTTGCGGCCGTTGACCCAGTTGCTCGACGTTAAATAAGGCGACTCGCGCAGCCGCATGACCAGCAGCGCGTTCTCGAGGTTCTGGAACGCCGACACGTACGCCAACATGGCCCGCTTCTTGGCCTTGGAGATGCCGCGCTGCGGGTCGAAGCAGCTGAGCTTGACCACGACCTCCAGCATCGAGTCCTGCGCGTCGTCCACGGGGTACGCCACGATGCCCGAGAAGTGCGCCAGCGTGCGCTGCGTGACCGCGAAGCCCGAGCCGGAGCTGGACGCGATGGGCTTGCAATACCGCGTCACCTGCGGGTCTTCCAGCGAGTGGAACGCGACGATGCCGACGCGGTGGTCTTCCCCTGCGTTGCTGCGCGACGACTGGCGGTCGCTGCGGCCGCTGGCGCCCAGGTTGTTGCCTGCGTGCTGGCCCGAGCGCATCTGGCCGTTGCGGATGGTGGCGTACTCGCCAATGCAGAAGGTCAGCGCGCCGTCCTCTGCGTCGCTCATGCCTGCGGAGGTCTTGCGCGAGGACGTGGAGCCGCGGCTGCGGGAGAACGGGGCCTTGTAGTTCCGCTGCTTGGAGGCTGCGAGGTCCGCGGGGGCCTTGAGCGAGTAGTACTTGATGCAGAACTGCTCCATGTCCACGGGCTTGCGCTGCTGGTTGAGCACGGCGGTGGACATGCGCATCATGTGCGGCGGGACGTCGTCGTTCGCACTGGGGCCGTTGATGTCGAGGCTGCCGAAGGCTGTGAACACGTCGGCGTACTCGATGCCGTCCTCATGAATGCACGCGACGAGATTCTGGAAGTTCTCGCGCTTGTCGGCCGCCACGATGCGCATGAAGTCGTCCAGCTTGGCGCGCACGCGCGTGACGCCGAGGATCGTGTGCATCATGCTGTGTCGGCCGTTGTCCTGGCTCGGGTCCTGTGGCAGCAGCGCGTCGGGCACCATGGCGCGGTCCATTGCCTCCTGCTTGAGGTCGAAGAGCTGCATGCGGCCCGTGGCGCCCACGAAGGACCACTTGTCGAAGTCATGCAGCGTGTCGATCACGAGTCCGGCCGCGTCGCCGCGCGCCTCGTGCAGCAGCGTCTCCTGCTGCTCCTCGCTCAGATAGAAGTACGGGTCGTTCGAGAGCGTACCCGTGTTAGTGCCGGTGGTGCTGGCCGCGTCCAGCGACTTGTGCATGGACGATCGGCGGGGAGAGCTGCTGCCACTGCTACTGCTGCTGCTCTGCTGGCGGCGACGCCGGCTGCCCAGGCCGTAGTTGACCATAATTGTCCGGACACTTTTTCCCGTCCGATGCCAATGGGGCGGGCCACGTGCGACTCGTACGGCCGAGCGAAAAGCACGAACTAACTAACGGCTGGTTTAGTGTTACCGACACGACAACGCGCGGGGAGGGGGTACGGGAGGAGGAGGGTGTCACCCCGCTGAAGTTCCTGGAACTAGACTGGACATTCGTTCTATTTTGGTGCTTCAGCGCGATCAGAGAAAACTCCAGTCCAGGACGAGGCACACGCCAGGAAAAAGTTCCAGAGAGCCAGCGTGAAAGCAAACCCCACCCAGCTGATGGAGCGGGAGGAGAGTGGAATCAGAACGAACGATGTGCACGCATAAATCTGCCACAGGTATCTATTTTCAAAGTTTATTGTACAAGTTGCTAACTATGAGACTCGCCAGAGGCTGCAGATCCTGATCCTTGACGCATATCAATTGATACAGGCCAGAACACTCGTGAGTAACGGCTGCACGGAAGAGGGCAGGGGAGGTCCTGGCTGCCTGTGCTAGAGAAGAGCCATAGTGGACCAAGAGCTCTCCCGCTCTCAGACCACAAGTGCGAAATTCCACGAGACCCAATCTGAAACCAAAATGCATGCGTACACTTTTTTCAAAGAAAGTTGTACGGTGGAAGTCACGCGGTCCGCGCGTACAAATGTTTCACACGGACATCTCTGTGAAGATAGAAATTTGTACGCGAGTCGCCGCTTCTCCCCATTCCGGTCCCCGTTCGCGTAGACGGACATGCTTTCGTCTGCGCTCGCTCGTGCTTCTTCATTCGAGTACGCCAGAGGAAAAAAATCAGTTTTCTGCTCCTTTTGCCAGCGCCAATCCGCCGGTCGCTTTGTCGTCATGACGCCACAACCGAAGCATTAACCATTGCTCCTTTTGTACGCAGAATCCACATCATCCATGGGGAAGCAAAGAACCTACGATTTGCGCAGGCACTCCGATCTGGACTTTGAGAGAGGAGGAGCAGGAGCGGAGAGGAGGGGACAGGAAGGGAGTGGAGGAGGAGGGGGGGGGGGAAGTAACATGAACCAGAACCAGATTGCTCCAAAGTGTACCCATTTGCAAGTGCCCCTTCGTCCCAAGCGTACAGTACCGTGCGCGACCACCGGTCAGCAGCTCTTTCTGCCAAGAGCATGTCTCTGCAGCACTGAGCTTCCACCGATACTGTAGCTTCATTGCGCCGACCCACAGCTCCACCATATTGGTTGTGAACATTCCAAGCCAAAACGTAGAGTGCGTGCCCTCCGCATCTTTCGTTGGATCACCTGTTCATGGCTACTACTACTTCATGCCATAGTCCATTGACATTGACTGCCAGCCAAATCAACGGCAACAGTACGTGCAGTAAGTGGATTGGATGCACGATCGGCCTTCGTCCCAGAATGACAGCAATCCTGCAACGATGCCATCCGGTCGCTGAACGCGCTCCCGCATCGAAGCTGTCCGGTATTCTCACGCTGTTTGAGTGGAGGTCACGAATGCGGGTTTCGCAGACGGCTCAGGGATGCTTTGTGGGGACTGCTCTTACGACGAACGCGTCAGAAACGGCGTACTACTAGTACTAGCACCCCTTCTTCTCCATTGTCAGCGCGGACGTCTCTAATGGAATTGGAATCAGGGCCGGAAAGATGGTTATAGATAGCGGCAAAGCTCAAACTTGGTCCTTGATCAGCTACTGAGAGGTGGAAAGGATTATAGAATATTTGCTACTGCTACTGCTGTCCGTGCTCTCGGACGATGTGCTCAACAAGGAATTCGCAGATGTGGGCCGAGCCTACAGCCGTGTACGGCAGCATGGCCGGTGAGGCCAGCATGAATACGTGCGGCATGTTCTTGTGCAGATCGAGCGTCCAGTTCAGCCCGTCGGCGTCGGCCTTCTCCTTCAGACGCTGGGATTCCGCTCGCAGAAGATCGAAGTCGCTCGTCATAATAATGGTGGGCGGCAGGCCGCGCAGGTCGTTGTGAACGGCCGAGGCGTCCTCCCAGCCTAAGGGGCTATCGTCCTTCACGTTCTTCAAGAACTGGTTGCGACAGGCCAAAGCGAACTTTGTGTGGAGTACGCAGTACGGATGGTCGATGTCGTCACCTGAGAGATCAGCGTACGGATGCAGCAGTGCGGCAGCCAGAGGCTGAGCGATGCCGTTGTTACGAGCACGCAGCATGGCGGAAATCGTGAGGCCGCCACCAGCGCTATCCCCAGCTAGAACGATCTGCTTGGGCGAGAGCTTCACGTGCTTGACCAGATGCTCGTACGTCAGGTATGCGTCCTGCGATGGCACAGGGAACGGATGCGTGACAGACTTGTGGTAGTTGGCCAGCAGTACGTCCACAGTGAACTCCTGGTCCGGCAGCTTCTCCTTCAGGAGCTTCACGATGTCCGCACGCAACAGAGATGCGAGGCCGATGTACGCATTGGGCGTGAAGATGGCGTAGCCTCCGCCGTGGTAGTAGAGCAGCACGATGCGCGTATTCTTGAGCCTGTTCATCTCCTTGGCTGCGTTGTCGTCCAGTGGTTTGATCCAGATATGCTCGAGGTTGTTGATCTGCACACGTTCCAGAATGGTGCCGTACTTCTTGACTGTACCAGTGGACGCCCGCGTACACACACGATCAATGAGTCTGCCGAGATACGCCGCCTTGTGCGCATTCACGGCATTGGCACCATAGTTCTCGAGGCAGCAGCGCAGCAAGCCCTGGAACAACTCAAACGCCAGCGTCCACTCGGGGAAGAGTGGCGTGCGGCCTCGGGCCACGTAGCGGACAAGAACGGACAGTCCTTTGCCGTGCAGCTTGAGGATCATGGCCGGCAGCTCCCATAGCGAGGCGCAGAAGCCGTAGAGCGCCACGCCGTTGACTGCGAGCACCAGCGCCAGCACTACGAACGCACAGCAGGCCACGATGGGCCAGATCGTCGCCAGAGCCATGAGCCCGGCCACGAGAGCCGTATTGACGATCAACGCCATGCCGTTGACCACCATGGCCACTTGAGTCTGACTGGGCAGGATCCGCTGTGAATGGACAAGGTATCAAATGAATTCATCAAGGATGGTTCCCAGTCGAGAGAGTGAGTGGGAAGCGCTTCGACGCGAAGCAATCTCTTCAAGGAACGCCATTATTCCAGTCAGTCTCTTCTTGCGGTCTCAGATATGAGTCCAAAGTGTACCCATGTTCCAGTTTGAAACCCCCGGCCATCAGTTCAAAGGCCATGAAGAGCGGACTGCTCGTGGGGCTGGATGGCGTGGGCAAGACGCTGCTGCTGCGGCAGCTGGCTCTGCATCTCGGCCGCTCCAAGAAGAGCGTCGTGGGCAAACTCGTGGCGCTGGCTACCGGCGGCGTGGGACGTGCAGCTGCAGCCGTAGGCGGAGGATCCGGCGACGAAGCGTGCAACGGCGGCACTACGCCACGCGTTGCTTCCGAGACCCAGCCCACGATCGGTGTCGAGCACACGCAGCTTACAGTCGACGCACGCACGACCACGCTGTGCGAGGTGGGCGGCCAGCTGCTGCCCATGTGGAGCGCGTACTTCGACACGTGCGACTTCTGGATCTTCGTCGTGGACCTGTCAAACGCGCCGCAAATCGCAGGCGCCGCCATCGAGCTCTTCCGCATCATGGGCAACGCCAGCATGCGTAAGAAGCCAAAGTTGCTGCTGCTCAACAAGATGGACGCGTGCGGCACCATGTCCGACAGTCTGCTGCGCTCGTATCTGCTGCTGGACCAACTGACGGCGGCCAACGCTGCGTCGCCCGAGGCCGGGCCGCTGCAAATCATGAAGGTGAGCGCGCTCACGGGCCAGAACATCCCGGCCATCGTGAAGTGGCTCGGCCAGCGGTTCACCTCGGCCTTTCACCACCACCACCTCCATCACCATAACCACAACGCCAGTAGTCGGAACAGCACCGTCGGAGTGGCCAACGCCAATTTCTCGACCAGAAGCGAAGGCAACGCAATCAAACAATAGCAATCCCTCTCTTGTGCATTGTCTAATTACGCTCTCCTGCGTGGCAAAACGGATACGCGTCGTCCAGTACACTCAGCGTGGCGTTGGCCGGCGCGAAGAGCTCGTACTTGGTCAGGTTCCGGTGGATGTTGCCCGCGGCCACGAGCGTGCAGTAGGCGCCCAGCAGCGTGCTGGACGCGATGATCGTATAGCAGAGCGTCTTGTCGCAGCGGGACAGCGGCTCCTGCGTGGCCGTGGGATGCACCTTTAAATAGCAGAGACACGGCATGATCATGCACGAGATGGTGATGGCCGTGGCCCCGATGAGGCTCAGAATGTCCATGAACGAGCTCTGCAGCATGATGCCCAGGAACGCCTGCAAAGCGATCGTGGTTGTGCGGATCGCAACGCTGCAGATGCGGTCCCGCACTGTGAAGGTCACGGCCGTGGCGTTGGGCATGGCCTGGTACGCGTCGCTGGACGGCGTCGAGTACTGCGTGGCTGTGGGCGAGTGATGCGCTGTGTACGGAGTGCTGCTGCCGTAGAGGAACGCGTCAGCCCCGAGACTCGCGACTGTGGGCGTCGAGCCCAGGATCGGCTTGCCTCCACTGCCTTCGTTGGCCAGGACTCTGGCGTTGCGCAGGGCCAAGGACTGGTGCAGCACTTCGATGTCGGCGTCTTTCTCGAGGATGTACCGCTCGAGGTCGAACAGCGTGGGGTTCAGCAGCACTGGGAATGCGACCATGACGTGGATCAGCATCAGCGCAGAGGCCAGACGCTTCCACGGGCTGGAGGGCAGCTCGTCCAGCAGCGTGGGAGGGGCCGTGCACCCGTACTGGTAGTACGTGATCATGCCGACCAGCAGGTAGACGGACGTGATGATCACGAGCGTGATGGAGACCAGATTGGCCAGCCGTCCCGGGTCTGAATGCTGGCGCTGGATGGGCGGGATGATGATGGCCGTGCCCAAGGCGAACATGATGGTGCCGAAGGTCTGCACAGCGGCGTCCAGCGTGATCTGCGTCTCCCGGGGCGAGTACTCGAGGCTCGTGGCGCTGACCCAGATGCAGATGGAGTCGGCCAGGATGGCCACGAGACTGCCGATGTAGCAGAGTACCGAGGCGCCTTTGAGCGTCGGAATGAGCGTGATGGGGAGCACGCCCACGGCCAGCCACACGATCCATTCGGTGGCGCTGCGCTCCGGTCCGATGTCCTCAAAGAGGAAGGGCAGTAGGACTGTGCCGCCCAGGATGAAGAACGCGATGGGCGTGAGGAAGCAGACGCCGGCCTCACTGGCCAGCACGACGCGACGGCCTGGCTCTCCGAAGGCGAAGTATCCCAGGTCGCTGAAGCTGCGCACGGACACGGGCACGACCGCCATGGTCTTGCTTACGGCCACGCTGGCGTGCAGGTTGCAGGCCGAGAGGAAGTACACGGCCAGCGACGCCAGCAGCGGACCCGTGGCCGCGAAGACGGAGCCGAAGCTCATGGAGCCCACGCCGAAGGTGGCGCAGAAGAGCAGAGCCACGCACGTGCGGTCCTCAGCCGTCATGCTGCTTTGAGATCCCAATGGCCGATCTTGAATGGAAGGCGACGCTTCAGGATCTCATAGTAGTGTGTACCACGTAAAAGAAGGTTGTGGTGTGGTGTACCATGTAGTACATCATCGCTGTCTCTAAGGGTGTCTAGGGGTACTCTCGACCCCTTTTTAGGGGTAGGAAGAGCGTGTTCAGTATCGTTATAAAAGCCAAGGAGACGATGTGCCGCTACAAATTGGATACATTGCCCAAGATGCTATAAAGCTTGGCTTAGGATATATTGTTAATTTTAATGATCGGGAGGGATTAGATGTCGAAGACGATTCCGTTGATCTAAACGATGTCATGTTCAGTATTGATTATTCAAAGATATGCGTCCTACTCCACGTTGCATTAAAGAAACAACAAAAAGAGATACTAGAGCTTCGAGATGAGCTATCGAAGATTACCGGGGTCCTTCTTGGAGATTTACAAAAAAAAGTACTTAAACGAGTTTAAATAAATATTCCATCGAGCCAACCTTTCAGTTCCGCTTTGTATTGGTTCATTGCGAGCTTCGACATTCTATGCTTTGTTGGCGGTTTAGGAGCATCGCCTTTAAAATATTGTTTTCCTTTTCGTAGATTTACCGCGTCTTGAAATGCTCTACCAATTTCTTTATACATTTTATGTCCAAACGGACTATCGTATTTATCGATTATTTCGGTATATACTTTTTTTATGCCAGGATTCAACTTGCGTAATCTCTTCTCTTCTTTTACTTCATCATCGTCGCTGCTCTTCTCTTCCTTCTCTTCCTCATCATCCGCATCATCCGATTGTTGAAATAGTTTTCGATTAAGCGAGGGCGCTTCTTCATCTCGCTTAGCAGCTCGTTTAGTAGCTCGTTTGCCACTTGGAGATTTATTTGGCGGAGTTTCAGTTCGTTTTCGTTTCAGAAGCTCTTCTGATTCTTTCATAACTTGATCAGCGAAATCCTCAATTATTTTCTGACGTCTCCGAGTTGAATCCTCTTTCCTAAACTCTCTTTGTTTGTTAAGATACTTCGTAATGTGATCATCCACCACCTCTTTCAGAGTTTTTTTTCCTTTAATGTATGCTCGAGTATTGACTGCCTTTTGGGCAACGCCATTTACATCTTTATAGAACTCTCGTATGCATCTTTTGACGCAGTGGGCTGTTCAGTGTCAGTCGATGTTGGGACGTATGTATGCTTCTTTTTACTAGATTTGGGAGTGTCAGAGCCTATATCTTCAACTGTTCCCTTTGTTTTACCTTTGATAATTTCAGGAGGACCTTTAGGACCTTTCACCAGTTTTTTTGTAATTTGATCATATATTCACGATTCTTAGCCATTACTTGCTGAAACAAATTTGATAGCGAATCTACAGTTGCATCATCCAAATTCTCTTTTTGAATTAGAGCTTGCAACTTCTTGCCTTGAACAAAATTGCTCTTCGCCGTTTTATTGTAATAGCGATCGTATGCCTTTTGCTTGGTCTGATTATCGGAGAAAAAGCCACTCATGATTGATTTTGAATAGGTTACGTATATTGAAGATGATTAAAAAATCGTTTAATAATAATTACATTGAATTCTTATTCGAGATCGAAGATCTCATGGTATCTGCGATACCTAATGCTGAACTGGTCCTTGCGATACCGTGCCCATGGCCGTATCGACAGTGGCGACAACTTCACGCCAGATGTGATATTCAATGGCCATTGGATACGCACAGTTGGACGTACCACTGATAATAATAGATTTGCTCGCGCCGTCTTCACTTGGGAGACGACGACCGATATCTACAGCCACGAATCTATAAATGGACTCCCATTGACGCTGAGATAGCAAACCGGCATTTGTAACGTCATCAAGATGGCCATCAACGCCCGAAGAAGACATCTCTTGTAGGAACAAATCATATCCAAACGATACAGGGTTATTCCAGATGGGAACATTACCAACCGTCACTTGCAAGTTTTTGATGGCAGCGAACGGCGAAGTTGTTGCTGGAATCGACGACCAAATTGAGCGGAATGGCGTTAGAGTCTCAGTGGTAGAGTTCTGCGTCGCATTGACAATAATGGGCTGAAGGATCAGCTTCTTGGGATTAGCAATACCATTGGATACAGTCCAAGTGAAACCCTGACCAGGATTTACAACGAATCGGTTTGTAATTCGTTCAAAGTAGCGGAAGGTCTTCTTTTGACTTAGAGCATGATCCGCGCTTGGATTAGGAGAGTATGTTGGAACGAGAAGTGCGCGAAAACGTCTGAGATGGAGTCAAACTGACGCCAGAGGTGCTTGTGCCGTTAATATCAGCCGTTACCGTGATTTGGGCGTTTGTTGGCAGCGACAATCCACTTGCAGTAGTATTTGCTCCTGAAGTATTAAATGCCGCGCCTGAAGCCAAAGACGCGTAGTTCCACATGACTGGGCAAGTGCTACCAAAGTTCATGTTGGAGCTATATCCACTAACATTGGTTGGGGTCATAGCACCAGCCGCAGTGAATGTCATATTGGTCGTAGAGCTATTGTAGTTGAGGTAGATGAATCCCTTGGTATTCTTCTGCATTGGGCACTTCTTAAAATAGTCACAGATATCGGACAATTTTACGCAGGCGAGGTAGTAGGACGTGTAAAGGACATCGCCAACAGCTAGCGATCCCCTGGTTCCTACGGGCTTTACATAGACTTGAGGCTTCGCAATTGCTTGAATATTCGACCCACCGCCAGTCACATCGCCAAGCAATTTACCTGCGTTGCTGGCAGCCGTTGTTGGATCAAGACCAGTAAAGAAACTTCGTTCAGCGGCGCCAGCGTTATTGAACGTATTGGAAAGCCCGTATTCACCAACAGTAGTATTCAAGAACGAAGCAGTTGGTAGATTATCAAGAGTCTGCGGAACATTAGCCACAGGAGGGCGATACTCATCGAGGACAAAGTTACTAGTAGGACCTCGTTTAATGTAACTGTTGTAGTCCCATTCAGTCAATGCTTTAAAGGTCGCATTTACGTTTTGTTTTACCTGGTTTGTTTGCACGCACACACCATCGATCACGACTTGGCAACTATCGATCCACTGCCATGAACCAGCTTTTGGAATTAGCTGATCGTATGTGCAAGGCCCACAACCAGCAGCAAGAGTAATTGCTGAATTAGCAGTAATCTGAAGCTTCACAGGCAGTTCTACGGCGCACTCCTCCCAATTTACGAATGCTGCCTGGGAGCTAATTGTAGAGAGATTGAATTGGATTTGGCCTTGGTACTGGCCTGTGTTACTGGTCGAGTCCTGAATATAGGTCCATTTCTTATCCTTGAAAAGCGTCTCAGCTGGAACTGGTTCGACGGAGTGCTCGAATGCGGAAATGTCAGAAGCGGAAGACATAGTTTATGCGGTTATATTGATCATCAATATATTATACTCGCAAAAAAATTAAAGCACTATGAGTGAAAAAAGAATTATTAAATTGTCTAGAACGACGGATAACCAACTCATGAAACTTGCTAATTCACTTGGCGTCAAGGTGGATCAAATTGATTTCAAGCAAAATATGGATAGATGCAAAGACTATTGTATTTTGAACATGGGCAATCCGGTGATCGGAGGCCAATACTGGATCGCAGTTTCAAACGAAGATAAGATGTACTTTGACCCTCTCGGATTGCCAAGGCCTCGTGTGATCCCATCTTATTACAAATACCGCGAAGTTGATATTCAAGACCCTCGATTTGGTCACTGTGGGCAGTATAGCGTCCTGTGGCTTTACTATCTACAGCACGGGAAAGTAGATGATTTCTTCAAGCTCTTTCTATCGCATTAATATACACAGAGCCACGCAGTGGTGACCCTGACTTCGTCATCGCAAATTGATATCGAGTATATTGATGCACAGGAAATAGAGCCAACTCATATCGATGAATACTATTTCTCGACACCAGCCTTGAAACCTAAATCAGTAGTCTTAGCTAGCAAGAGATTCACTCTACAAGATATCACACAATTCAAAAGTAATCCTAGGCCAGCCAAGGTTTGCATGGTCGAAATAGCATCACTCAAACAAATTCAAGAGAAGTATAAGTGATTGGCTAATAAAAGACACTAACATTTTTATTGGTCAATATTTCTTTTCTATTTTTGTGCTCAATACGTCACAGGATTACCAGATCAGAACTGTTAGACTGTGAAAATATGTATTTATAGAGGGAATCAGGACACCGTATCAGAAAGTGTCAAAAGGTTAAGTTTGGTAGAAACCCAGGTTGAACGTACATTTTATCGCTAAATAAGTCTATTTTTTGACGTGATCGCTTTTGAAAGGGGATAAGAACCCGAAGACGAATTACGATTCGAAAGTGTCACATCGATGACACATGTATTTCAATAGTGTCAGTATCTCTAGCGTATTGTCATTGAATGTAGCAATCCGGATGTCGCTAGCGATGACACATTGATGACACTTCTAATGACACATTGTTCTGATGCTGTCATAGAAGGAGAGGCGGTATCAGTAGTGGGATATTACTTAAATTTATATTAATGACACAATGACACTTCTAGTTTAAGTTTATAATAATAATAATAATAGAGTATGGTGGGGTAGTAGGAGAAAAGAGAAATAATAGAAAGGTTGGGAATTATGATGTGACATCTGACATTGTGTCATCCGCTTCTCGCGCATTGAATCTCGACTGATCTCAGCAGCAGTAGTTTCGTATTTTGCAATGCACGGTGTGTCACATTCGTTGTGACACAACGGTATTTTTTTTGGTCGCGTTGTCTTGAAAAATCGTGGTGAGTATGGTTAGAACATCGTTTCATCAGCCTTCATAATGCTTTGGTGAAACATCTCCATCTTGTCATCCAAAGACACTTCCGTCCAGAAATCTTCAAAGTCATACGATGCGTCGATCCTTTTCTTCTTCAAGGCAATCATGCGAGCCACTCTTGCTTGTAGATTCAAACAGCGATAGAATGGCCGCTCTAAACCGGTGAATACCAGAGGCTTGCCAACCATGTCACCAAATGTCGTCGCCACGTCGAAGGTGCATGCTTTCTTCGCCCGCGATACGCTGTTGAGAAGCACTCCTGTTGTTCCGTAGTGAGCACGTCATGCCCTTTGCGGTCTTTGAGATCGATGATACGTGTGTCTTTGATTGAAGGATCAAACAGCTTCAAACGGAAAACGTCCGAATCATCACGGATGAAGCTGATTTGAAAATGGTCGAGCGCGTATTCCAATGGCTTGAACAGCAACAGACCATTCTTCGCATCGTCGATATCCGATATTTGCATCATCGCAAGCGATAAATATTCATTGCTTCGACGAAACAAATGCGACACTATCACGAGCGACCTTGGAAAAGCAACATCGAGCAACATGCATCGCACCCAGGTCTTCTTTCGCCGAAAGCATCCATAACAGTCGCACAATCGTTCCTTGAATGTACCATCCCGTTCAGTCAGAGTTGTCGGGGCATTTGCGAGAATGTGTGGCAGAATCACTTGAAGAAGGTCGATTGCGGGTGTGCTGAGCGCGATTTCTGCGCGCTGAGGCACTTGCACGATGAGTGTCCCTGTCTCATCAATATGAGCCAACGAATCCCGCGGAGCCATCGCCACACCGTTCGCGTCGAAGACTGCGAGGTTGGATGCAGCGATTCCTGCAAGGTCACTGTCTTTGTACTCCTCTTTCACTGCCTTCCGGAACGTATCCACATCTTCAACATCCACGACAACAGAAGTCGCAGAGGTCAGATCGCTCCCATCATCGCGCTTGAGCTGGAACCATTTCCGCGCCATCGCGGCAAATTCGAGAATCCACGCTCACGAAATAACCTCACTTGTGGTTAAATAACTAGCGGATCGAGTGGATCCCATACGCTGCATCGTCCGCTCTTCCTACCCCTAAAAAGGGGTCGAGAGTACCCCTAGACACCCTTAGAGACAGCGATGATGTACCATGTAGTACGGTACAGGACAGTCCGGTAACAAGCGTTACGAACACGATAGAATTCGGCGTCAAGCCGTGTGCGCGGCGAGCATACAAATTCCTATATCCCGACCGACCGTGACGGAAGTGGGACATTCACCGACCGACCAATGAGGGCATCTGAATCAGGGCCCCATATACATACTTTGTTCAAGTCAAAGCCAAAGAGCAAAGACGACCGACCGTAGAACAAAACAGAGTCAGACGATTTCCATAGAGTTCTTGACCAAGGGAGAAGGTGGAGCCTAGTAGCTTTTAAAATCAGTGCAATAGGCCACTAAACTCAGGGAGTGACCGACCGACCGACCATCCTACTCACATACTACATTCTTTAATCAAGTGAAAGAGCCACCATTCGCCCCACCGGCAACCCGAGCGGCACGCAGCCATGCGTACGACCCGTCCCGAGTTCATTCCGCAACAAGCCAAGCGCTGTACACAACGCAACAAGAGCCCAAGCCATAATGTGCCTGCCAAAAGACCAGACCTTCCGCTGCTGCTTCGTGGCGCCGCTGGAGCCACAGGCCAAGTGCCTCAAGCGTCCGCGTCGCTCTGTGGCCTTCGAGGTCGATGAGACTGTCGACGCAAGCCGACTGGAAGCGGAACTGCTGGCTCTGGAAGACGACCAGGACTGCCTTAACGGCAACAAGCGCACATGCTACGCCAGCCCACGCGGCCAGTCAGTCCGAGCGGACGTGACTGCTTTGAAAGCCACGGTAGCGCAGCTGGAAGCGCAAGTGAACACCGCTGCTACACAAATGGGCGAACTGCGCTCACTGGTGGCGCTGCTGGTGGCGCAACGCCAGCGCTATCAAGAGTGATCGCCCATAGTTGAGCCAGCCCTCCTATTTAACCAGTAGTCGCTGTATGTAAGACGCTGTAGTCGTAAGGACCAAATCCAATCCATATTCATTATCATCAACCCAATGCGTCATGTTGCTCTGATCTGGCCACAGAACACCAAAGAAGAGCGCAGATTCACAACATTCACTTTAGTGACATCGGTCGGCTGGCATGCTTCCATCCGATTTTATGAGAAAATGTATGCTTCCATCAAGTGACGTTCGGTCGGTCGGTCGGGCATAAGTTTCGTACTTAGCATAGTGGCACTAGGATCAACGACGAAGGAGATCCTCGACCTTGAGAGGATGACTCCTGGATGGATCAACGACGAAGGAGTCATGCGTCCATTCTGCCATCGGTTCCTGAAATAGAAGCCAATGTGGTTGGGCTCAGACACCTGCTTTGGGAACACATGCGCGTCAGCACTTACAGGTCCAAAGCAAGGGCTCACAACACAAGACCCTGCGCTGGTCTCGCTCTCCTCCGTCGCCATGTCTGACAAGTCTGCAGGCGCAACCATCGAGTGTCGGATGGGCAACAAGCCACCGGATGGGCATCACACTAACTTCAACCTTCTCATGAAAATCTTCGCGTGAGACCAAAGGCGCTCATCACCACTTCGACTTTGGCGCTGGAGAAGACAAGAGCGATGCGTTCAAGCCAGCGTGTGCTGCTGAGACAGAGTCCGGTGGGTCTGTTCAAGGGCCTCGGAGCCTCCACTCTGGTGCTGGGGACGGCGTTTGTGGCCGGTGGTCTCTGCAGCACGCCCTGGGAGCTCCTGAAGCTGCTGGTGCACGTGAGCTTCACAGTCTGGACCACGATCATGCAGATTCTGGCCAGAGGACTGCGGCCTCTGTATCCAGAGTGGACGCTGCAGTTTGAGCTTGTTCGCGCCATCATGCGCTGCTGCACGGACCTCTACGGCCACAAGACTGTCGATCTCAAGCACGCACGCTACATCCGCTGGCAGTCGGCAGTGCTGGGCACAGTCGCTGGCTCCATCTCCAACCGATACCACAAGATTTTCCAGAGCAGCGTCATGTACAACGGACTGGAGCATCTCTGGCTCAAGCCAGTCTGTTCCGCTTGCAGCGATTCCCCCACGTGCACGTCGTCCAACCGACTGGTCGTGCTCTACCTCCACGGCGGAGGCTGCGCCGTGCTGAGCCCTCGCATGTACATCTCCTTCTGCAATTCGCTTGGCTCTGCCATCAAAAAAGAGCTGGCGGACCAATTCCATCTCAGCCACGTTCGTCTCGAAGTGTTCGTGGCCAACTACCGGAAGGTGCCCGAGCACCGCTTCCCCATCCCAGCTGAAGACGCCGTGTCCATGTATCGCTACTTGGTGCATCACGAGAAGATCCCTCCCAAGCAGATCATCGTCGCAGGCGACAGCGCCGGGGGCTCATTGACCATGTCCGTGCTGCTGCGTCTCCGATCGCAAAGCCCAGAGCTCATGCCGCTGGCTGGCATGCTGTCCTGCACGTTCGCCGACCTCGCGTCAAGCTACCAGCCCCACCACGCAGCCACCAAGCCCCATTGTGTGCTCTCGCATAGGCAGCTCGAGGCCGGTCGACTGGCGTACCACGAGTCCATCCACGATCCGTCCACGTGGGAGGACGCTTCGTCCGTGCACTGCAACCTCCAGAACCTGCCGCCGGTCTTCATCCAGGCCGGCGGACTGGACTACCTCTTCGAGCACTCCGTTCGCCTGTTCAAGAAGGCCGAGGCCGACGGCGTTCAGGACTGGGAGCTGGACGTGCACGCCAATCTCCCCCACGTCTTCTCGGTCTTCCCGTCCTTCATCCTGCCGTACGCCAGCGTCGGCATCCAGCGCATGGCCGACTTCGCAGCGAGGCAAGCGAGCCAGACCATGGCCAAGCCCATGGAGGAAGCAGTCCAGACCGCATCAGTTGGAGCCTGAGGAACCCATCAATCAGGAGGACCAAGGCCACGCAGGACTCGTCACCCTGGCAACTCCAGGGATCTTCAACGACGCGATCTTTCTCGGAAATGATCGCGCGCCCAAGATTACTGAGACCTGTGTAAACTGATAAATCAATATGTGCCCGCCAGACCACACTTTCTTTTTGCCAAGGTCACCGAAGAATGCGCCGTTTAGGTAGTGTGGCCCGCTCATGGCTGCAGGCCCATCACGTCGGGCTCTTGGCTCTGCTGACCGCCATCTTCGGCGGCTTCTGCGTCACGCCGTGGGAGGTCGTTGGGCTCGTGCTGTATCTGCTCGTCAGGCTTTGGGCCATGGCCATGCGCATGCTGACCAGAGGCTTCCAACCGCTGTATCCGCAGTGGACGCTGGCCATGGAGTTCTGGCACACCCTCATTCGAGGCTGCGCCGACGCTTACGGCCACCGAGTTGTCGTGCCCATTCATGCCAAGTACATTCGCTGGCAGACCGCGTTGGTGGGGGACGTCGGCGGCATCTTCTCGAACCGGTTCCACAAGATTCAGCAGACCAGCCTCTTCTACAACGGGCTGGAGCATCTGTGGCTGCGGCCAATCTGCGCCAAATGCCACCCGTTCGGCGGAACCTGCACCTCGGCCAAGCGATTGGTCGTGCTCTACCTCCATGGTGGCGGCTACTGCGTGTTGAGTCCGCGCATGTACGTTCCGCTGTGCAATTCCCTTGCGACGGCCATCAGGAAGGAGTTGAAGGACCAATTCCAGTTGGATCACGTTCGAGTCGAAGTTCTGGTGGCCAACTATCGAAAGGTGCCGGAGGTTCGCTTCCCGGTGCCTGCGCAAGACGCCGTGACCATGTACCAGTACCTCGTGAACCATGAAAAGATCTCACCGAAGGAGATCATTGTTGCTGGCGACAGTGCTGGAGGCGGACTGGTCATGTCGACGCTGTTGCGTCTAAGAGAGTCCAGCCCACAGGACTTGCCGCTGGCAGCGATCACAATCTGCCCGTTCGTCGACCTATCGGACCCCAAGCGTGACGCCAACGAGACGAAGCATTGTATTCTGGCTGCCGACATGGTCACAGCTTGCCTGCAAACGTACACCGAGTCTTACCACGATCCGACTACGTGGCAGGACGCTTCTCCCGTGCACTGCAACCTCCGTGGTCTGCCTCCGGTCTTCATTCAGGCGGCAGGACTGGACCACATCTTAAGTCACTCGCTTCGGCTGGCCAAGAAAGCGGAGGAGGATGGAGCGACTGATTGGGTGCTGGACCTCCACGCCAACATGCCGCACGTGTTCATTGTATTCCCTTCGTTCGTGTTGCCATATTCGAGCGTCGGGTTTCAGCGCATGGCGGCCTTTGCAGCTCGCCATGCTGGGCCAGTGTTGACAAAGCCCAGGTCCGCGGAAGCTTCCACTCCGTCACTTGGCGCCTAAAAGAACAGAAGACCTGCATTTGAACGAATGGCGTTTCAAATGTAGCCATCTCGTTTGTCCATCCGTTCGCTTTCAAGTCGAGAAGCTACGCAGGACTCGTCACCGGTTCAACTCAATTTATCAACTTCAACATGTCGAGATCTTTCCACAAAGTCACCATTTGAGTACTGTACCTATGTACCGAATCTAATGATGGACGAATGAACTAATGTTTCTTCATTGACCAGTGTGGATTACGCCAGTCTAGCGCGATCCATCCAAAGTGACCTAGCCCAGTTCACTTTATCTTTGGAGTCCAAGTGCGCATATGTCGAAGCTGCTGTTGAAGCGTTTGGGTAAAGTGCCACAGTTCCAGCAGCTACCTCCATGGCCCAAGGTCCATCGCTTGGGCACCATCATGGTACTGCTGACCATCACCTTCGGGGGGCTCTGCGTCGCGCCCTGGGAACTGGCCTGGCTGCTGCTGCACTTGGTCCGTGCGCTATGGAGAACGGGTATGCGCATTCTGGCCAGAGGTTTCCAGCCGTTGTATCCGCAGTGGACGCTGGCGTTTGAGCTCATGCATGCAGTCATGCGCTGCTGCACCGAAATGTACGGTCATCGCATTGTGCTCCCGTTCTTCGCCAAGTACATTCGCTTGCAATCGGAGATGTACGGGAACATCAGCGGCGTCTTCTCGAACGGGTTCCACAAGACCAAGCAAACCAGTGTGCTTTTCAATGGCCTGGAGCATCTGTGGCTACGCCCAATCTGCTCTCAATGCCATCCGTGTGGAGGCATTTGTGCTTCGCCCAAGCGACTCGTCGTGCTCTACTTACACGGCGGTGGCTACTGTGCGCTCAGTCCTCGCATGTATGTCCCCGTCTGCAACTCGCTCGCTGCCGCCATCAGGAAGGAGCTGGAGGAGCAATTTCAACTCGAGCATGCGCGTGTGGAAGTGTTCGTGGCCAACTACCGAAAGGTACCGGAGCATCGGTTTCCTGTGCCTGCGCAAGACGCCGTGGCAATGTACCGGTACCTCGTGGACCACGAGAAAGTCTGTCCCCAGCAGATTATCATTGCTGGAGACAGCGCTGGAGGCGGTCTGGTCATGTCGACGCTCTTGCGACTGCGAGACTCCAGTCCCCAGGATCTCCCACTCGCTGGGGTTGTCTCTTGTCCCTTTGTCGATCTCTCGGACCCGAAGCGTGATGCGAAAGAGTCCGAGCATTGCGTTCTCTCTCGCAGTATGATCGAAGTGAGTCTCCGAAAGTACCACGCGACGCTTCATGATCCAACGACGTGGCAGGACGCTTCAGCTGTGCATTGCGATCTGCGTGGCCTGCCTCCGGTCTTCGTTCAGGCAGCAGAGCTGGACCAGCTCCTCCATCACGCACTCAAGCTAGCCAAGAAGGCCAAAGCGGACGGCGTGACGGACTGGGAGCTGGATGTGCACGCCAACATGCCGCACGTGTTCTTCGTGTTCCCGTCCTTGGTGCTGCCGTACGCCAGCGTCGGAGTGCAACGCATGGCGAACTTTGCGGCACGCCACTTCGTTGGTCAGAAGCTCCGGCCGACGGAGCCCAAGGCGGCCAGCATGGCGTAGGAAGTCCATGTCTAGATGTAATTGAACAAGTCCAGTGCATTTTGAGTGGTTGGCTCAGTTGTGTGGACGCACTGAGGCTCACAGTGGCTCATCCATGCTTCGATTTTACCAGCAGAAAGCATGAGGTTTTCATTTCGGATCATTCATTACCGATAAATTTCACCAAAGGTCCAAACGTTGATCTTCAGCACCCAACTCGCGACCGTTCATGCCCGTTTGCCGCCTGAACTCGTTTGCCCTTCGCAGCAAATTGCACCACACCAAAATATCCAACAACATATCGCCATGATATAGGGTGCAATTGCTGAATCCATTCGGAGTGTGCCCTCGAGTAAGTTGTCGTCAGATTGCACGCAACGAATCAACATCGCGCTATTATTGGTGAATCGCCGGTTTGCTTTTACTCACTGCAACGTGTTGCAGCCGACCAGAAAGGCTTGAGAAGGATCGCGTACTGACGCTTCTTGATGTTCTTCGTCCATTTCAGGTGTGTGTGTGTGGAGGTGTTGCCCACGAGACACGATCGAACGCCAAGGCCTGGCGCATTTATCAGCGCGACATTTCGCAAGTTTGCTGCTGAAAGAGAGTCCAAGCAGCCAGTGCCACCAGTCGTTGGTGCATAGTGAAGACACCGTGTGCGCAAATTTGAACGTGCGTGTTGGCTGTGTCACAGTCAGGTCCAACTGTGACTGGCTACAAATCAAGCAAGATCGCAATGCAAGCGATATGTGACGTCCAGCTGCACGATCAGAAGTGTCGCTACCCTCTCACGGACACATCGAGAGAAGAGCTGACCGACCAAAAATGTCCACGTATAGTATACAAAACCCAAGTTCTAAAATTTGTACGCTTGTGTCGTGCTTTGTTGCCCTCGTTTTCTTCTTCAGCTTGCACATGAACAATGTGCAAGATCGTACTGTACGCGTTGAGCGTTCCGTTGCGGCAACTGCTGGCGCTGACAGAAGCTTCCGTGCTGTGGTTTCACAGCACCAGCCAAACGCACCCACTAGCTGAACGTTCGTGCGCACCGTACAGTACAGTCACGAGCGAGCTGAACAGGCTGAATGTGTATCCCTAAAAAAAACTTGTACGGTTGCGTCCTTACAGAATCCATGCAGCGGAAGAGGTCTGGAGCCAGACATACCAGAAGATTTGAAGCAATAATCTGTACGCTTCGGTTGCTCCTGTGATTGTGCTTTGTGTGGCCCAAGTGTACCACATTGCCCCCGTTATTTGGCGCAGGTGTCGAGGTAAACAGAAGCGTACAGTACGTGAGGACCAGAGAAACCTGCTGGTTCCCGCAACCCTATTATCCAGATTCCAGGTGTATCCCCTCCGCTCCGCCAACCTTCCCGCTGTCTGTCACTATTGACTGCTTGGATCACCACACTCGTCCGGAGTTCATGCTGTCAACCGCCAAGGTGACTTCCTGTCACTCCCCCTCATGGTTACACGCGGAAGGGGATCGTGAATTGTCACCATCGCATTTGCATGAAAACACAAAAACACCTCGGCTTGACCCAGTTGCCCTGGAACAGGTGGGTCACCCCTCCTCTGTGGGGTGTACAGTGTACCCCCTTCGCCGCCGGTTGCCTCCCTTTGTTCAACAACTGAGCAAATCCGGATCTCCCATTGGCTGAAAAGAGGCAGAAACGATGCTATGACCATGACGTGACGCACGCACGGACACGGCCACCAGGGCGAGTAAGTCGCCGCATCGCAAAGTGCAACTCAGATCCTGTACAAAACGAGGTTACTGATGGTTTTTCTCGTGTGGAAGGCTCCAGTCTCACGCGGTCCACCTTTCGAAACAAACAGACAGACAGGTACAGTGTAAACTACAAGTCTCCCCCCCTTCCCCCCACAAGAGAAAACCAGAGGAGAGGAGCGGAGCAACCAAAGAGGACAGAATGGACCTGGCGAGCATCCTGAACGAGGACGAGAACGAACCGGAGCAGGAGGTCGAGGACCACAAGTGGAGCGTCGATGAGCTGCAGTGCGCCGTAGCTATTTTACAGGACTTTCAGGCACCCCATCCCCCCTCGGCGCGTTCATCTGCGGCGGCGACGTCGCCATCCCCGTCCGCCTCCTCTGGCGTCCACGCTGAAGAGGAGGACGAAGAGGAGGAAGAGGACGAGGAAGCGAACGACGATCGAAGCTACAGCTCCTTGCGTCCACGACGACGCAAGCCATCAGACGACCGCATGGGGGCCGATCAACAGCGACCGCAAAGCGGCTGGGGCGCGAGCCTCTCGTCAAAGCTGGATCTGCTGGTACAGGCGGATGAGATGATCCAGCAGACCCACCCGACCGACCGCCGCCGCCGTCAGCCCCCTGCGGCCTCGACGGCCTACCTGCGCAGCGGCATGTGGACCAAGGCCGAGGAGGAGTACGCGGCCGCTCTCATCTACTACTTCCTGCGCGGTGCGCTCTCCATCAAGGAAGGCACGACGCTGCGCAAGTACCTGGCGGACCAGCTCTGCTGCAATCGGCGGCGCGTGTCCATGAAGCTGGCGACCGAAGTCATCTCCACCAAGCGGATCCCGCGCAAGGTCGGCGCGTCGGTGTTTGTGGCGCCTCACCCGCGTCCCAGTGCTGAGGAGCAGGACGAGATGACGCAGGTGCTGGATGATCTGCGCCAACGCTGCTTCGCGCCCATGGCAGCACCGGCCGACAGTGAGCCTCGACAGCGTGCTATCTTCAAG
This sequence comes from Elongisporangium anandrum, assembly GCA_023337935.1. Lineage (NCBI taxonomy): Eukaryota > Oomycota > Peronosporomycetes > Pythiales > Pythiaceae > Elongisporangium > Elongisporangium anandrum. The sequence goes on from JAADXR010000066.1 coordinate 29,960, forward strand.
TCAAAGACCCAGCCGGTGGAGCGACCGAGAGAATCACCCTTCTGGAAGCACAAGGACGCCGACATGAAGTCGCCAGTCAAGACCAAGCGCCGCAAACCGACCATCATCCGCACAGGCTTCGACTCGCCCGAAGAAGAGACGTACGTAACGGCCATGTTCGAGTGCTTCATGGCCGGTCTGCTAGATATCTCTGAGGGCACGCAGCTCGTGGGTTACTTGTGCGATCAGCTCCACTGTACTCCGAAGACGCTGTCCATGAAGCTGGCCCCACGTCGACTGGGCGAGCGCAAGTTCCCGGACAACGTCGGCACCATCACGTATCTGCGCAAGAAGAAGAGCTCTTCGTCTGATCCGACGCCCGAAGACGTGAAGGGGCGACTGGAGGAGCTGCGGCTCGCCAGCGCCAACGCTGTGCACAGCACGCCGACCCATTTGATGCCGCTGCCCAGCTCAGCCCCTGCCAAGCCCAACAGTGCGGCGTCAGCACAGTACAGTCCCAGCCGCTATGTGCTGCGCAGTGGCCCCTGGTCCCGTGAGGAGGAAGTCTACGCGGCCGCGTTGATCGACGGCTTCTTCAAGGGCGTGTTGGATATCAGCGAAGGCACGACCCTAAGAGCGCTGCTGGCCTCACGCCTGTGCTGCAACCCCATGCGCATCTCCAAGAAGCTCGCAAGCGAGTGGATCGCCGACGTCAAGATTCCCAAGAAGCTCGGCTCCTCCACCTTCGTGCGGCGGTCCACCGTCACGGCCGATGAGCGCCTGGCCACCGAGGAAGCGCTGCGCGAGATGCAGCATTCGTATCTGCACGCCGAACGCGAGAAGGAAGGCGGCAGCTCCTCTGTGGGCACTAAGCACGCGCGCAATGAGGACGACGCGGTCACCAGCCGCCTGCGGTCGCGTAGTCCGCTCAAGGCACGGAAGCTGCTAGTGGAGGAGGACGAAGAGCCCGCGAGCCCGTCGTCGTCATCCTCTGCGTCGTCCACCCCAGCCCGCCGACCGCACTTCGAGGACGAGGCGTTTGGTGGCCGCCGCATCGTGCCCCTGCCATACCAGCAGGTCGCGTACGGCACTTGATCTGGATTTTTTTCCAAGTGCGTTGGTTTTTATTTGTATTGTCGGTCAGTTGCCCTATGGCTTCTTAGCCATGTCGTGATTAAGTGATAAATTTACACATAAGTTGACTCCATCCATACGTGTCGAATCTTTCTTCCAAGGGCATGAGTGGTGGCGGAGGGAGGGATCATGGAGCGCTGATTTCGTTCATAGAGGATGTCTCAGCGAGATTAGCGGCTCCTGGTTGCATGGTTGCCCCCCCCCCCTCTTCTTCTCCGTGGCGCAACCCACCTCTTGAAGCCAGGAGAGGAGACATCTTTTTCTGGCTGGCTGCTGGCGTTCCGTCTCTTGCGCCACAAAGCGAATCGCCGTCCATCCTGATGGTCGTTGAGCATAAACAAGCCAGTGCCATGTCAAGCCCAGTTGAATAGTGACGACAGAACAGAATGCCAACACTTTTCATCTCCCCATCGACTTAATCGTACAAGCTTTCTTGTACGCATGGACTCAATGCACGATGGTGCGTAACCGTCCCCCAGCCATAACATCCGTGCAGCACCCAATAAAATTTGCCTCTTCAAGCACAGCTTGACTGGTACTGGGCGGATAGGGGTAACGACAGTGTGGCTCCTTCTTCGTCCAATCACAATGAACGTTGCTGTGGGTTCTAAAACTTAGTGGAAGCTCTTTTGGATTGCGTGATAATTTTTAGGAGCGGAAGTGTAAGTTTTCACCGATTTCATCGGGTTTTGATAATCTGATTGGGTGGAAACAACTAATTAATGACCGTCACAGCGGTGAGAATCTCGAATAATTCACGAGCCGTGAATTATTCGAGCGGCATTGCACGAGCTCTCACGTGGATCTCCTCGCTTTCGCTGGCCCCGAAGACCCGTCCTTCGCGTACGACAACAACAGCGACTCGCTGCCTCCAGAGAACTACGTGTCGTACTTCCAGCAGCACCAAGTCACGATCGTGATCCGCCACAACGCGCCTCGTTACGAATCCAGTGTGTTCCGCAAGGCAGGCATCGAGCATCTGGATCTGTACTTCCCCGACGGCTCCTGTCCGTCTCTAGATGTGCTGCAACGGATCCTGGCCCCCTGTGAGGATGCCAATGGCCGGTGGCCGTACACTGCACCACTGGGCTCTTGACTTGTCAGGCGAGGACATCCCCGAGAACGTTGCGACCGCCGTGATCAAGAAGATCAAGCTGATCATGATGTGATGGAATCCCCATGCAGAACATTTGCTCCTCTTGGAGGCTACGCACGAGGTCGATGCGCTGTTGTCGGTGGACAACACCGTGATGAGCCCCATCCTCAAAATCCACTCCTGCTGGGTGCCGACATCGTCATCAAGGTCATCTGCGGCTATAGCGACACCATGCCCTGCCATGATCACCAAGTACCTGGATATCTGTCGCAATATTTGAACACCGAGTGCATGCCCTTCGAGTGCTGGGTGCTGCTGCACGGCGTCAAGACCATGCGTTTGCGAGTGATGCAAGCGCAGACCAACTGAGCTGACATTCTTGCGTTGATCAAAGCCAGTGTGAGCTCAATCCAACTCGCGCATCGTATGATGCCCAATACGTAAGAGCTACTTCAATTGCAAATGGTCACGCTGTAGCACAATCTAGTACGAATCATTTTACTTCGGAAATCGCGTTGTGAACATCAGTGCAACGGAAAAGTATATTGATACATACGATCACTTAGGTCGATGCGATGTCGTACTGATGAATGATGTCTTTCATATTTCGGAAGGTTCGAGTTGAGATCTCTGTTGCGTCCTCTCGTACTGTAAGTTCGAGTGCTCAAAGAAACCGTACGTAGCGCTCCAAAGCGTAACCGTACTTACTATTTTAGCCAATCGAATCCCCGGTGACAGGGAAAGATTCACACATTTCTGCGACCTACGGTACCTCATTTGACTCGGAACCTTAGACGGCGAAAACCTTCAGTAGCTTGACTTTCAAGCGGCTCGATTAACGTTATTAGCCTATGAGTCTCAACTACCAATTGAACTAAAATAATGAGGGAGCAATTCTGTCTCCTGGGTGGGTATGTCATGGGGCGTTGGTCTCGGTGCATCGGCGATGGTCTTGCGTGATGTGAAAGGGTTATATGGAATTTTCTGGTCACAACGGCCTTGCGGCGGTATCTTCTGCGTTGGCCTTGCGGCGGATAATTGGTCGGTGCCTTGCGGCGGGTAGATGGTCGGTGCCTGAAGGCGGAGTGCCGTCTGGCGAGTCATATTGGTCTTGGCGTGGGGTCGAGGCAATGGTCGGCTGTAGCTGGCGCCGACGCAGGTCCTGGAGCCGTCGCCGACACTAGTCGGTGCGGGAAGACGCTTGGGCTTCCCCCGAAAAAAAACAAAGCTGCCGCCGCCACGAGTCGTAGTCTTTGGTGGCTTCAAGGCCGTCGCCGTCGTGAGCACGAGTCGGCACTGCGTTCGGTCCGTAGCCCTCATCAGCGCGTCGCTGTCGTTAGCATCGTCGAGCTTCGGAGTCGTGTCAGCGCTCGTGGTGCCGGCACCACAGGTCGAAGTCGCGGAGGTCATGGGCGCCTCCCAAACTCAGAGCTGTCTTTGACATCGGCGCGGGTGATGGCGGACGAGTGCAGCCACCTTCAGTAGCTCTTGACGGCGATCCGTGTCATGCACCATATCCAGAGCAGTGCGGCCTTGAGCGTCCTTGCAACTTGGATCTGCGTGGTAGGCCACCAGCACGTCCCAAATCGGCTGCATGGCGTCCACGCGTGCGGCCTCATGAAGAGCCGCGCCTCCGCCACAGCTTGGGCTCTGGCGATTCGCATCAGCTCCGAGTGCGAGCAACAGTGTCACGAGGCGCTCGTATTCGTTGCGGATGGCTAGCACCAGTGGAGCTTCACCAAAGTCGTTGGACTCATTCGGGTCGGCCCCGTGGGTGAGCAGGAGCTCAGTGATCTGCGTGTGCAGATCTTCAACATCGTCCTCGTCTTCGTCCACGTGGTCAAGCTTGGTGAAGTCCATTGACGTCACGTAGTGCAGTGGAGTGTTGCCCTTGAAGTCCTTGGCGTTGGCGTTGGCCTGACCTGAGGTCAGAAGTAGCTCCACGATCTCCACTTGAGCATTCATGACTGCGTAGTGGAGCGCTGTCTGGAGCTTGGAGTTGGTGCGATCCACTTGCACACTAGCAGCGATCAGCTGGACTGCCATGTCGAAATTGTTGTATTCAGCCGCGTAGTGAAGCGCCGTGTTCTTCTGACGGTCTGCAGCGTTGATCCAGTAACTCGCATCGGTTTGGGAGCTATGGTTCTTGGCCAGCAAGAGCGACACGATGTCTTCATTGCCGTGGTACATGGCTGAGATATGCAGCAGCGTGTGGCCCATAGGATCACGTGTCGTGATGTCCAAGCCATGCTCCACAAGCAATTCGATCAGATCCAAACGGTTGAGATTCACAGCAAGGAACAGCGGTGACGCTGCAGATATCTGAGCCCAGTCCACTTGCGCCGACGCTGAGAGCACGAAATCCACGATTTGGTCACGGCCACTTCGCACCGCGGCGTTCAACAGACGACACCATAATCGCTTGCTTTGCTTGTCCACTTGATGTGTCAGAAGCAGCTGAAGTAGCTCCAGATGACAGATTTCAACGGCCTTTTCCCACGGCGAAGAGCCAGACGCCTCACTGTCGAAGCCAATGTCGGCTCCTTGGGTCAGCAGCTTACGAACGCGGTCCAGGTCTCCAGCAGCGCAGGGATCGAGCAAAGAGAGGTCTTGATCAGCTCCATTGGCTTGCGTTGGCTGGACTTGAGACGTGTTCATGGTGGAATGAGGAATGGATGAAAGGCAAATGGCTTCAGGAGGATTGCAGTAAATTACAAAACTAACCACACCAAACGGAACGACGATGGAACGATCGCCATGGCGGACAACTTTCGCAATTTACCAATAAGAACACGAACGGAACAGTCCATTGGCTTATACAAATGCCCATCCGTAGCGGATGGTTAACGCTAATTCTCATAAATTGCAACGCTAGCTGCGCTGCGTTGACATGATGGCTCATTGCCGGACGAAATCTATTGAGCTGAGCTTAAGGTTGTATGTCCTCTTCGTTCATTGTCGCCAATGTAATCGTGATATTGCAGACAGTAATCTATACTACAGCTGATCTGTCTATTAATAAGGCTTCGAACGCTGCTCCAACACGTACGAGATCGCATTGCGGTGGTCTCCCCCAAGTAAAACCAAGTAGTTTATGCCTCGACAATACGCTCTGCGGCGGCACACTAATCCCTTTGTGCCGTGTCGGGATATTGCTGTCTGGCATATTTAGAGTGGCGTTACAAACTTCACGCCCAGCCAACCAAGACCACTATACCAATCAAGTTGTTTGGCACATTGATCCAAATCCATGCTTCGTACCTCTTACACTAAGTCAGAACGCAACGATGCTAATAGGAGAAGACTCGATCTCGGCACCGATCGGCTCCATCTCATCCGTCATGATCTAGGCCAATGCGAGCTACACCTCCAGCGTCAACGGCATCGTCAGCACTTGCCCGGCCGGGGAGTATGCTTAGATCAGATGGATGACACTTAATAATATACCAATCGCCTTCCAAAGCTAATCCGCGACCTGGTTATCTGGCCATATTGGAAGTTATCCACGTGATAGGACCGTTGACGTAAGCTGTGAAGACCGGCAGACCAGACTTTGGCGGCTGCTTCGTCTTTCGTGTGTGCATACCGGTACAGCAATACCAACGCGAGGCAGGATACCACGGCAGGCTCGTCGACACGCTCCAGCCACAACTGGCAAGGCTGAGGCAGACGCAAAGGCGATGCAGCTGATCGAGAAGTCTCGAGTTGAATGTCAAGCAGATCTATTTGGACAACGATCACCCTCCACGCGAGATGGACCGACCAGGTTCCTTGATGCAGACAGAACAGTGTCAGCAGTCCAGGCGTTCATTTTCCGATTTATCATACTGCTGCGATGTTTCAGAGCCTTGTGCTGCAGTCATAGCACGTGTAAAAGGTTCCTGGTGCAACTGTATCCCTTCCAGGAAGAAAGAGAGAAAAGATGTGGGTGCCACTGTATCCTATATCTTCTGTGAGTTACGTTAACTCGGCTTTCTTCAATTTGAAGTCGCAGGAGTAACCTCAACATCAAGTGTCCGTTCAAACCCCCAGCCAAATCCGCCTGGACCGACGTAACCTTGGCAGATGCCGACGTAACCCTTTCCAGATTCAAGTTTGTTCCGTGAGCTTGGCGGATCAATACACAACGCAATAGATCCGCTGTACTGTACGACTCGTTCCATCCCGCCGATGAGGTCATCCATCCCATCGAGAGCTGCTGGGCGTTGACGCCATGAGATGGGGGAGATCTGGATGCGTTCTTTTACCCACTACGTGATCCGAAGAGGACTAATCCTGATTGGTATAGTGGGGGGATGCGAACAGGAAGCGGCTGATGAGCACAGGCGGATGTGCCCAAATCGCCAGTGAAAGAGTCATGAAAGGTCAAGGAGTCCACTAGTATCGGCTTCCAACGTTGCGCATCCGCTTCTGAGCGGATCTCCGGAGGGATATAGAGTGTGGCGGATGACGCTTTTGATAAGACCACTTCATTGTACGAGTTTCCCAGTCCAGCCCAAGTGAGTCCCAGCCTCATGCCTCGAATTCTTCTCTCTCTGGCGCTGGCCCTGGCGCTGCTGCTGCAGGTGGCGCAGGGTGCTTACAAGATCGGCATCGGCAAGTCCGATATCACGGGCCCAGCCGCCGAGGTCATCATGATGGGCTACGCCGACACCTCGCAGTCCACGGCCGGTCTACTCAACCGCCTCTACGCTCGCGCCTTCGTCATCTTGGATACCGATACCAATGAGCGCGTTCTGTTCATCCACTGCGACCTGCACAGCGTCTTCCAGCTCGTGCATCAAGAGGTCATCGCGGAGCTCAAGGGAAACTACTCCAGTCTCTACACGGAGCAGAACACGGTGCTGCACGGAACCCACACGCACGCAGGGCCCGGAGGCTCCTCGGCCTACTTCATGTACGATGTGTCCGTCTGGGGCTTCATCTCCGAGAACTTCAACCAGATCGTGGCTGGCATCATGAAGGCCGTGGCCGCAGCGCACGGCTCCTTGGCCACGGGAACGATTCGCTACAGCGAAGGCACAGTCACCAAGGGCGGCAAAAACCGCTCGCCAGCCGCGTATCTGTTCAACTCGGCCACTGAGCGAGCTCTCTACACGAGCGACGTGGACACAACACTCCGTATGATGCAGTTCCTGGACGCGAGTGGCAACCTGCGTGGTCTCCTGGCCTTCTATCCCGTTCATCCGACCAGTCTGGCCAACACCAACCACCTGATCAGTGGCGACAACAAGGGCTACGCGGAGTTCGTGCTCGAGACCAAGTACAGTGGCATCGTGGCAGCTATCGGCATCTCGAATGCGGCCGATGTGAGTCCCAATCTGATTGACAATGGCGACGGAACGTTCAGTGGCGAAGGCGCTACGGATATCGAGTCCGCTGAGATCATGGGTCAGCGCCAGGCGGACACTGTCATCTCCCTGTTGGGCTCCACGAGTGAGCTGGTGACTGGGTCTGTACGTGGCCGGTTCTCCTACGTGAACTACACCAATGTGGTGCTCAGCGGCGTGGCAGTGAACGCCAGCGACCCGTACAACAACCGCACGTGCCCTGCCGTTGTGGGCCAGAATTTCGCAGCCGGTACGGAGGACGGACGCGCTCTGTCTGGCTTCACGGAGGGCAGTCTGAAGGCCAACGCCTTCTTTGTGGCTGTGGGAGGCGTCATCAAGGAGGCTCCAGACTGGGTCAAGGCCTGCCACACGACCAACAAGATCCCATTGCTGGCCACCGGACTTATGGAGCCTGTACCATGGACACCTGACGTTCTGCCTGTCCAGGTGGTCAAGATTGGCCAGATCGGACTGGGCATTACTAACTTTGAGGTCTCAACCATGTCGGGCCGCCGCATTCGGTCCACCCTCAAGACTGCCATGGCTTCAGCCGGCGTCACGCACGTTGAGGTTGTGTCTGTTAGCAATGCGTACTCGCAGTACATGACGACCAAGGAGGAGTACTCGGCTCAGCACTACGAAGGTGCTTCCACGCTCTTTGGGCCGAATCAACTGGCTGCTGTGCAGCAGGAACTCACGCGAGTGGCCAAGTCGGTCGTCGACACGAGCGTTACCATTGACGTGGGGCCAACGCCTCGTCAGTTCAACCGAAATTCTCTTATCACGCTGCAAACTGGCGTGGTCTACGATGCGGCTGACCTTTTCAAGGACTTTGGCGCTCTGCGTACGGACGCCAGCTCCTCCTACAAGATCGGTGGCACCGTGTCCGTGGCGTTCTACGGCGGGCATCCCAAGAACAGTCTCAGCTCCGTCTCGTCCTTCTGCGACGTCGAGAAGCTTACGAGCGGCTCCACGTACTCGACCGTGATGACGGACGCCCACTGGGATCTGCGCTACCACTGGGCACGCGTCAGTATCGCTGGCAGCAACAGCACGTGCGAGTGGTACATCCGTTCGGGATCAGCGACGTCGGTGGCTGGAACCTACCGCATCCGCCATCGCGGCTTCTGGAAGAGTCTGCTGGGCGCCATCTCGGCCTACGAGGGCGTGACTTCGTCCTTCACGGTGTCCTAGGTCGCCCCTTTTGCCCAATTGCGTACTGTCTAATTCAAAACATTCATTCTCACCCAAAAAGTCAACTTCAACCAGGTATACTGAATTCTAACGCCTGCTTCTTAACGGCTTCCGTGCGGTTGGAAAAAAACGCGCATCCGCTGCGGATGGCAAGAACCTTCACCGTCAGGAATGTGTGCAGAAAAGTCGCTCCGGTCAGCATATTGTGACTATTTCCGTAATTAAAAAAAAGTCTATGCCTCTGCAGCCATTCCCAAACTCACTCATTCTCACTTTAGAAATGTGGTACGCACGCGCCAACGAAGACCTGGGCCACGAGCCGCGCGAGGGCGAGCACGAGTACCCTCTGGCCCCAGTCTGTGCCTCGGGGGATCTGGACCACGTGCGGCGGCTGCTGGACGAAGGCGCCGACGTGGGCTACGACTGCGACTCGTTCGGCCGCTCGCCCTGGGAGAACGCCGTGGCGCACGGCCACCTCCAGGTGCTGCAGCTGCTGCTGACGCACCAAGTGGACAAGCAGAGCGAGCTCTTCTGGCGTCGTCTGCTCAACACAGCCATCTACAACGGCCGCGAGGAGCTCGTGGCGTTCGTGCTGCTCACGCCGTCCAAGGAGCAGGTGGACTGGGCCCAGCCGCCCAAGGACGTGCTGCGCGAGTCGCCGCTGTTCCTGGCCGTGAACCTCAACCGTCTGGACCTGGTGAAGCTGCTGCTGGCCCACGGAGCAAGCGTGTCGGAGCGAGACCCCATGGGCCACACGCTGCTCCACATTGCGACCAAGTACCACGGCAATGAGGATATCGTGGCGCTGCTGCTGGCCAAGCACAAGGAGATCGCCCAGGCCGATCAGGCTGCCTGGATCAACGCGCTGGACAAGCAGCAGAACACGGCGCTGCACTACGCGGCCGAGTTCAGCAACTCTGAGATGGCTGCGCTGCTGATTGAGGCCGGCGTGAGCGTGAACCAGGCCAACTCCAAGCGTCAAGTGGCCCTGCACTACGCGGTCATGAGTGCTCGCGTGGATCTCGTGGAGCTGCTGCTGGCCTCAGGTCAGGCCGACGCCAACGTTCAGGACTTCAAGGGCAACGCCCCACTGCACTACGTGGCGTCCATGGACTTCTCCAAGCTCGACCACGTGGACGAAGACGAGGACGACGTCGAGGAGCTCCACGCCCAGATCGCTGGGCTCCTGCTCTCGCACGGGGCTGATGCCAACCTGGCCAACGACTTTGGCGAGACGCCGCTGCTGCTGTCCATCCGCAACGAGTACGAGCAGGTCGTAACGCTGCTGCTCCAGCACGGCGCCGACGTCAACCGCACGAGCCCGTCCATCGGTGGCGGGGCGGCGCTGCACGAGGCCGCGCGCATGGACGCCATGCAGTCCATCTGGGCTGCGCTTGTGGACCACAAGGCTGACCTGAGCTGCAAGGACGCTCAGGGCCGCACGCCCTTGGAGCTGGTGCTGGACACGGACCGCCGCCAGGAGCTGCAGGCGCTTCTCGCTGTCTAATTCCGCTTGCATTCCATTCCCATTGCAGCTTCCTCCTCTGCATTAGCTGCTGCATAATCTAAATATACATGAGAGAAAAGCCCCAATGCGTTCACTTGCGATGCTGAGCCTGCTTCATGAAGGCCTCAGCTCCGTCCGCTCCTTCTCGTGCTGGAGCTCCAGCTCTGGTGCCTCTGCGTCGCGATCCGTCCTCCAACGCGGCTCCTCTGGCCATCCCGCGACGAGCTCGGACGCCTGATGCGCCTCACAGCCAAGCGAACGACCCGCCTATCGTCCTATCCGCTCGCCGCCCTGACAACGGCTCCGTGCGTGTGGTCGTGCGCTGTCGGCCGCTGAACGCGCAGGAAAAGGCTCGCGGTGATGCGCATCTGTTCCGCATCTCGCCAAAGCAGACGCGAGAGTTGCAGGTCGTCTCGGGCTCCGGCCACGGGCGGGAGCTGGTGCGCAGCTTCCAGTTCGACTTCTGCGCCTCGGAGGAGCTCTCGCAGGTGCATTTCTTCCGCTCCTGCGGCGCCATCACGCTGCTGGACGCCGTGGCGCAGGGCTACATGGCCACGATCTTCGCCTACGGCCAGACAGGCTCGGGCAAGACCTACAGCATGTCCGGTCTCAGCGAGCTCATGGCCGCCACAGGCAACAACTCCAGTCCGTCCAAGAAGCGATTGGCACAGTCGCCCGAGGTCTTCGACACCGCGGCCGACGGGCTGATCCCTCGCTCGCTCAAGCACCTCTTCGCCGCGTTCGAGGCCGCTCCCAAGGACGTGCGCTTCGTGGTGCGCGCGTCCTGCTGCGAGATCTACAACGAGCAGGTGTTCGACCTGCTGAACCCGCGCTCCGGGTCGCTCAACATCCGCTGGACTGACCGCCGCGGCTTCTACGTGCAGAACCTGCTGGTCGTGCAGTGCGACTCGCTGGACGACGTGCTGGCCGTGGTCCACGAGAGCCACCGCAACCGCCGCGTGGCCGCGCACGCCATGAACAGCGACTCGAGCCGCAGCCACGCGATCCTGACGGTGCACGTGGACCGCGAGACGACGGACCCGAACGACGGCCACGTGGTCACGCGCTACGGCAAGGTCTCCTTCGTGGACCTGGCCGGCAGCGAGCGGCTCAAGGAGACCCGGTCGAGCAACACGGAGGAGACGACCAACATCAACAAGAGCCTGCTCACGCTCGGCAAGGTCATCTCGGCGCTGGCCGCCAAGGCCGCCGCCAACTTCATCCCGTACCGAGACAGCAAGCTGACCAAGCTACTCATGGACTCGCTGGGCGGTAACAGCCTCACGCTCATGCTGGCCTGCGTCTCACCCTCGGCCACGGCGCTCGAGGACACGCTGAGCACGCTCAACTACGCCACGCGGGCCAAGAACATTCAGAACAAGCCCACGGTGCAGGTGGACCCCATGGAGTTCGCGCTGAGCAACCTGCGCAAGGAGAACCACGCGCTCAAGAGCGAGAACGATGCGCTGCGTCTGAGGCTCAGGGCCTTAGGAGGGTCTTCTCCATTGCAGCGAGTGCCTAGTCTGGCGTCCATCCCGTCCAGCTCGCGCTTCCTGCCGCCGCTGCATGGGATTCCGTCGGATCGATCGCCTGGCAGGAAGCAGCAGCATGAGGAGGACGGCGGAGCGGTGCGGAACCAGCTCCTGGCGATGCAGGAGGACAACGACCAGCTGCTGCAGTACGCCAAGACCAGCGACCAGCGCATGCGGGAGATCAAGGCGGAGAACGAGGCGCTGCAGGCCAAGCTGGCAGCAGGAGAGACGAATCCGCAGACGACTGGAGACGCAGTTGTGGTGGAGCGCCTGAGGCTCCAGGTCCAGCAGCTGCAGACGCGAGAGCAGGAGCTCATGCAGGCGCTGGTGAGTACCTCCATTCTGGACACGCAGCAGACACTCTTCCTCACCACTCTCTTGTCTCTGCAGTCACGAAGAAGCCGCGGCAATCGAGAGACGCCGCCGGTCCATTAGACTTTCTGTACCCATCCCAACAAACTGTTCAGTGCTACTCCCTCTTTTCAAGAGACACCATCACCCTCTCACATTTGATAGGTTACATTCGTGCAACATCCTTCCATTGTCCCGCGCAAAGCCCAAGCTACCCGCGTGTGGAAATGAGCGGCCAAGAGGTCAAGGTCAAGGAGGTCGAGTGGCTCAAGCGCCTGCTGGACGATGACGACGAGAGCGACAGCAGCGGCAACGACACACCTCCTCCCAAGACCAGCGTAGCCGCGCCCGCTTCTTCTGCGGCCCCAGAGACACAAGCGGAGCCGCAGACAGAAGCGGACGAGCCCAACGGACGTCTGGTCAAGAAACGACCGGAGAGAAGCACGCAGCGAGAGCGGACCAAGAAGGAGAAGGCGGACGAGGAGAGCAGAGAGCCCAAGGCGGCTGAAAAGCCCAAGCGGACGACTCGCAAGCGGCCGCTGCCAACGGAGTCCAAGGCCGAGAAGGATGGCGCTAAGGAGCAGCCTAAAGGCAGGAAGAAGCCAGCGGATGCGTCTGCTGCGTCTGCTGAGACCACGAGGAAGAGCGCTCGCAGTGCGAAGCCCAAGCGGATGGAAGGCTCTGACGTCAGTCAACCCAAGCAGGAGGCGGATGAGCAGCAGCCAGAGACGCAAGTACCACTGGTGTCGCCAGCATCACGATCAGCCAAGAAGCCCAAGCGCGAGGCAGCAACGGACTCCAAAGACCAGATGAAGGAGCCGGTGGATGCGCTGATTGAGGCGCTGGAGAAGCCTGCGCGCGTCAAGAAGGAGCTCGATGCAACTGATGGAGCGATTGATGGCGAGAGACCGCAGGAGGCACGAAAGAAGACCCCAGAGAAGCGGATGGAGGTGAATGGACGGAAGAAGCGGATGCCTCCAGTGGATGGAGAAGCCGCCAAGCGAAGCGATCGACGCAGTGGGAAGGCCAAGCGCATGGAGGACAATGGCAATGAGCAGGAAGCAGAGCAGAAGAAGCCCCAGCAGCCTGAAGCGCCGGTTCCTTCGGCCAAGAGACCTAAAGTGGAGGCGGAGAGGAAGAAAAGAGCGAGCAGTTCGGATGAGAAGATGGCAAATACGCTCAAGGACCTATCGAAGGCTCAGGCGAAAGCCAAAGCCAGCAGAGCTGAAGCAACGGAGAAGCCTACACGAGTCAAGACGGACGAGAAGCGAGTGCGGCGGCTGCCCAAGCGTGAGAAGCGAGAAGAAGCTACGATTCCAGCTACTGAAGAGACCAAGAAGGAGTTGACTCCTGTCAAATCTGAAGCCAAGGAGGAGAAGCCTGAAGCTGTAAACGGCACAGTAGAGAAGAAGGCGGAAGCTGGAGAAGCCAAAGACGAGAAGGCGGAGGCTGTAGAGATCAAAGAAGAGAAGAAGACGGAACCTGAAGAAGCAGAGAAGAAACCGAAAGAGGAACAGACTAAAGCCCCAGGATCTGCAGCAGCAGACTCCACTTCCGATGTCAAGGTGAAGGAAGAGACCAGAGAGGTTTCTGGTGCTCCATCCGAATCCAAAGCCACAGAGAAGGAAGAAGCAGTAGAGGAGGCGGGAGAGGGCGAAGAAGGAGAAGAACCAGAAGACGGAGCTGTCAAGAAAGAGAAGACATCAGGCCAAAAGACAGAAGCAGCATCTAGTGCTGGCGAAGCACCAGTGCTGATGGATCCTCTGTCCTTCGTCATTCCAAAGAAGAAGTTCAGCAAGGATTCAGAGCCTCGTCGCCCTCCGCCGTTGCCTGTGAACACCACCACCGTCCCGTCGCCTGGAGCTCGCCAGCCCATTCCGTCTCGCAGTCCCAGTGCCTCGCCCGTGGCTGTGGAGGCTCTGCCTGTTCGGAACGCAAAGCCGCGTACCAAGAACGTGGTGCCAGTGAAATCCGTGCCTGTGACGCCGCAGGAGCGCGAGTTCATGCGTCTGGCCAGAAAGAAGAACTCGTTCTTCACTGCTGCGAGTGCTGCCCCTCTCACGCCGTCAAACTCTTCACCTTACAGCATCGTGGACGGCTCGGGCAAGATCGTGCCGGACCTGATGCCTCGAATGAAATGTCCGACCAAGAAGCGCATGAAGACGGAGACGCAGGAGTTCCCTCACGCTTTCTTTGGCGTGTCCATGGCCACGCCGCCTTGTGTGGCCGATGAGAAAACAGACGCGGCCTCTTGTTCATCAGCTGTCAATTGCTACGAGCAACTGCAGTTCCAGCAGCGTGACGATCTGGAGGCGTACGAGCGCAAACTCTACGGCACAGCGTTCGTGCCGCAGTATCTCCGAGCGAGACGAACGCTGATCATGCGCAACGCTCGATACGAACGCAAGTCCTCGGGGCTCCGGTTCAACACGCATCGTGATCGCGAGGACTTCGAAGCCAAGCTGAGTGCACGCTACAAGATCAACAAGAGCGTGCCTCGCTGTGAGATCCCGCCCAAGAACTGGCAGCTGATCATGAACCAGCGGCCGGCCAATATCTTCCTGCATTACCAGCATATTGAGGACGCGGCGCTCGCAGCGGCACGGTTTGTGGATGATCGAGGTGAGTCTTTGGTTTGGAAAGGCCCAGGCCCTGCACCGGCCCTCCTGGGCTCCAGTGCGTCGTCTAACAGTATCGGCAGATCGCCAGCGCCATCTCCATCGACCACTCCGCAGCCACTGGCGAGACCTGGATCGACTCGCAGACGGCCGAGGACTCCGCCAAGACGCGGGCCATCGCCCGCTCGGCGGGAGCGACTCAGTGACCGTGGGATTGCGCGTGAGAACCGATTCAATCGCCCGGGAGATCCGTATCCTCAAGATAGCCACCGTCGACAGGAAGACTGGGGTCCGCGTGATGGCCGTGATGCTCAGTACGCGCCGCCACGTCGACAGAGCATGGACGACCGGCTTGGTTTACAGATGAACCGAGAGCCTGCAAATGGGCGACCGGATCGACCCCGATCGAGATCCAGATCCAGATCTCGGTCAATTGCGATCGCTACGGATGATTCTCAGGGAACAAGCAGCGAACCGAAACCAGTGAGCGATGCACCAGAGACCAAATCTGAGAAAGAAGGCTCTGTTAATGGCTCTCACCGTAGCTCCGAGGCGATGGCGGGCGATGGAAATGCTCCAGTGAGTGAAGCGAAGGACATTCGACATGATCAGGACCCACGACGCAATGAGGAAGAATTCCGTCGTGATCGCGGGCCGTCGCAAGACCACGCGCACTATGCTGGATATGAGAGCGGTGGCAGTCGACGAATGGAAGAGCACGGATGGCGCAATGATCGAGAGGGTCGTGATGACCGGCACCAGAATCGAATGGACGAGAGCCACGACCGTGGACGCACTTTCTCGCGGGATTGGGGCGATCGTCGTAATATGCGAATGAATGAAGGCGATGAGGGGCGAGAGCGAAGCCGATCCCGCCCTCGATCCTTCGATCACGGACGAGAAGGCCCACCTCCGCCACATGGGAACGACCATGGCCAATGGCATGGCGGAGACCGAAACGACCACGGCCGGCCGCATGATATGGACAGATTCCAGGACAACCAGCGACACCGGAACCCAGATATGGGCATGTACGGCCCCGGAGGCGATGGTGCTGGCGATCCGCCCCATGATCGACCCCGAAGTGGATCGCGCGATCGTCGACACCGAGGAGGTAGCGGGCGACGGAATCGGAATGGCGGCTCTCGTCGGTTCTAACTATTTGCCTAGATCTCTCTTTCTCTCGCTGGTGCGTAGGTATTTAAGCAAGAACAAGGCAACAGGCAGAAAGATAATACACCATTGGTTCTCCATGCATCTGCTGTTTGCTCTAGATGCCTGCGTCGTCCAGCTCCCGGCCTTTCTGGAAAAGATACTCGGCCAGATAGTCGATCGGGTCCTCGGGCTGGACCTTGACGACCTCCAGCATGCCTTCCGTGAGCGCCGGCAGCACTGTATCCATCAGATACGCGCGCAGCGGCTTGGCTCGGGTCTCCAGCAACTCCCGCTCCTCGCGTTGGATCAGCTCCAGTCGCACTTGCTCCGCCGCGAGTCGCGCGTGTTGCTCCGCGGCGTCCTGCTCCTCCTGTTCTTGGGCCATTTGTCTCATGCGCGCTTCCTCCTGCTGTCGCTGCAGAGCGAGTTCCCGTTCGCGCTGCTTGCGTTCGTCGCTGGTCGGGTGGAAATTGCACGGTGGTGCTCCGGTGCGACCGCCCTGCTCCATGTACTTTTGGATCGGAGCGTCAAACGCGTCGCTGTCGCGGAACTGGTCTTCGCTCTCAAACAGCAACTCCAGCACCTCAAGCCCCTCTGCGTCGCTCTCCTGGTGACGCTGCTCAAAAAACGTCGCGAGCGCGTCGCTTTCGGCTGTAAACTCGGAGAATCGAGCCTCAAAGCGTGCTTGGGTGTTGCCCGTTGTCTCTGCTTCCTCCTCAGTGAGCGCTTGAGCTCGCGTTTCCAAGAGCGATCGGTCGCTGCTGAGGATAATCACACGATTCGGCACCTGGATTGCACGACTTGGTCGCAATTGCGCCAGCAGAGCACGTGACCGTGACTTGGTAAGCCCGCCAGCCTCACCATCGTCCTCTCCAGCCTCCCCGGCTGCACTTGGGTCGTCGCCATCAGCCGGTTTGCCCTCTCCCTCCGCTGAATCGCCTTGGGGCTCTCCGTCTTCAGCATTTTCACTGGAGTTCTCACCTGGAAGTGGCTCAAATAGCTGTGTTGCCTGAACTCGAGAGACTGGAATTCCATCAAGCACGTAGCCCTGGTTTCGACACGCCGTGCTGCACAATTTCCAGCGCAGTAATGCCAGTAGCGCAGCCGGTGGAATCTCAGCGAAGGACTTCTGCGAGCCGTTCCAGTCCTGCAGCTCCTCTCGCAGTCTCGTGAGCTCTTCGTCGTCTCCTCCTGGTGCTGGTGTTATGACTGGGTCCTCACTCACCGCCTGCTGCTCCTCCTGCTCGTCCTGCTTCTTTGGTTCATCTGCATATAGTTCGGCCACAAGCGTCTCAGGCGAGAGGTACGGCAGGTAGTACTTGCGGGCAAGTTCTCGACTTAACGAAGTCTTGCCAACGCGTGGAGGTCCGATCACCACCGTCTTCAGCGGACGAAGGTCCAGTGCTTGGATGAAATCGTTCACAAAGAACGCGAGATGGCCCAAGAGCCCACGTTCGTAGTGCTTCCATTCCTCTGGAGCCACGAGTTGGTTCATGAGTGCTGGCTCCGAATCAAACACGAGATTGACCTGCAGCGGCGAGATGAGTCCGTCGCCTTCGTCCAACACCAAATTATCGGCTTCTTCGTCGTTTGCCACATCACGAAGTCGGCCGTTGCCCAGCAGAATGCTCACACCAGTGCAGATGTCGCGGAGCGTGGTGCCGGCTCCAGCCTTGTCCGTTGCCACGAGATAGTTCTTGGGCAGCGCACTGGGACTCGTAACGAGTTTGAAGGTTAGCATTGCTAGATCGTATACACTGATCATCGGCAGAAGATTGCGACCGCCCTGGACACCCCCTGACACGCTCGGCACCAGCAAGTCTTTGGCTGGATACATCCAGGCATCACGGAAGACCACGTGGAAGTTGGATTGCGCACCGCCGTAGATCAGTCCAGCTGCAACCACGTACGTCTCGAGCTCATCCGGTCGGTTCGCACTCAAGATCTGCGTCTCACACGTTTTCAGATCGGCGTACTTGCGCAACGGCTTGCGGGTCTTGAAGCTGTCCTCCTGGTGGCCGATCGGTGGGCTTCCACCTTCGCCTGAGCTGCCAGCCTTGGCGTATGCGTTGTTCTTGCTCCAGGTGAGCACGCTCGAGAGCGCGATGAATCGTTTGACGCCGGCAGTGGGGCCATCTTCGTCGTCTTCTGCGCTTTCAGGCCGCTTTTCAAACGCCTTGAGGATCTCCATGGCGCCCTTCTGATCGCTCACGAGTGATGTGATCACGATATCTGCGCTCTGCACCAGCTTGGACCAAGCCGCTTTGTCCGACTGCAGCGCCACCGGCTCAGGCAGCGCATTGGCGCGATCGCTCGTGGCATGCCCCTGCAGTTTCCGCTTGAACAGAGCTACTTGCGCCTTGGTGGTCGCAGTGCCGAGCACTTCCAGCTCGGCTTCCTGGCAGAACTTGATCAGCTCCTGCGCGAACGTCGAGCTCAAGTCGGAGATAAATATGCGCATTGATGTCTTCTAGATCTTCACGGGGCTTGAGGGTCTTTTGGTCGCTGCTGAGCCGCGAAAAACTATCCGAAGGCCATTGCGATCCGTTTCGCCCAGCAGACCAAATGGAGCCGTGTTAAACTATTTTTGATGCGACTGATAACGAGAAGCGCGTTCGAGGAGGGGGAACGCGGGTGAGCGATTGCCAACAGAGTTCGTAAATAGCTCCAAACATGCTCTTTGCAGCACCAAAGCAGCCGCCATGTTCAAGTCTGTCGCAGGGAGTACGGCTACGAGCTCATCGCCAAACAACAAGCGCAATGGTAAGGGAATCGCTTGACCTGGAGATGATCAACTGGCGACTAAACTCACTTACTTGCTTGATAGTCGGCGTGCTCGAAGTGAAAATGAAGCAGCGATTGCTGGGCGATCCCCAAGCTGTCGCCATGCGTCATGCGCTTCCGGTCCTTGAGCACAACGGACGCCATGGAAAAAAGAAGCCGCACAAGTTGCCTCAGCTCACGCGACTGGCGAAAGAGGAGTCAGGGAGAGAGTCGCGACCACACTCGTTTGAGAATGAGCGGCATCAGGCTATGGACGCGGTGCAGCTGCCGTCTCCGACTCGATCCTTGATCGATCGCCATGTGCAGCACACCAAGCACGACGAGCGGCAACAACTGGAGCACCTTCCGCCAGTCGCTGGCGCATTCAAAAAGCGCGGTGCTCCAAATTCACTGTTCCCTCGCGCCTACCAGCGGGGTGAGCTGCCGATCATGCTAGAGAGCAAGCCTGGTGGCCGAACGCTGCGCTGGACTCAAGACGTTGGGACGTTAGACTACAGCAAATACTTCCCGCTCTTCGTTGAGGGCATGCGCGAGCCGTCCCAGCCTTTCAACTTTCTAGCACGCGAGGGCGCGTTCCAATTGCTCGCGTTCGGTGCCCAGCATCCCGATAAGGTTATCGACTGTCTTCCGAATGTGTTGGCAGCGCTGCGAACGCTGCTGGATACGAGGGAGAGCGAGCATATCCGAGACGCTCTGCTGGTCTTGCAGCAACTGGCGAAAATCCCTGGACTGGGCGCACTCTTGGTCCCGTACTACCGGCAGCTCCTGCCGGTGCTCAACCTGTTCAAGAACAAACGGCGCAACATGGGCGACAGCATGGACTTCAAGCAGAAGACGTGGCGGGATCTGAGTGAGATGATCCTCGACACGCTCGAGCTGCTGGAGCAGACCGGCGGTCCGGACGCATTTGTCAACATCAAGTACATGGTGCCCACCTACGAAGGAATTCACAAATAAGACACCGAGTAGAGAGCACGACCTTGATTGTCACTTGGACTTGCTTCGACTAGGCTTCTGAGGCCACGTAGATGTAGAGAAAGCCGTCTGGGTACACGAAATGGCGATAGAGCGTCACGATGGAGACGCTTGTGGGCACAGCCACGCCTTGGATCAGGACGGAGTAAGCGGAAGAGGAGCCTCTGGGGAACAGATCAGGCAGCAGAGTGGACAGTACGTCGAGCAGCGATCTCTCTTGTCCTGTTGAGCATGGACACTTTGGTATTAGCAGTCCAGGTCGAAGGGGTTGGGGAAGAGTGGGCGAACGCACCGTTTTGAAGCGGAGCAATGGGCATTTGAATGGGCGTTCCCTTGTCCAGATGCACGCGCACAGGTACGAGTCGCAGAGAGGCCGTCATCTCGCTCTCTTCTCTCAGCTGCAGAGCGCTGGTGGCGTCTCGGTAGCTGCGGTAGTCGTCTATTCGCAGCAGAAAGAGCATGAGACGCCCATCAGCAGCAGCAGCTGAAAGCGACTGACTCACTGTGTGTGACGCTGGTCCAGATCTGACTCTGCTGCGCCTCGGGCATGTTCATGATGGCCTTGGTGGAGCCTGTGCGCAGGAACGTGGCCTACAGAGCCGCGCAATGCCATGAGTCATTGGCTTCCAGTCCACAAGCCATTCAACACGCGTCTCGACCTGCTTCAAGCTGTGCATGAAGTGCATCTCGACGCTCTGCTCGTTCTCGCACACGAGGATCTACAGCAGCAGGCGCACGAGGTCAGTCACCCACCCAGTCATGCTCATCCACCTCCAGCACTTGCGTTTGGGCCACCTCGTCGGTCGGGAAGCCCTGGAAATGCACCGAGAGTCTCCATGGGAGCTGCGCCTTGCCGCTTGTGGCGCCCACGTGCTTGTCCCAGAGCAGACCGAAGGGCTGATGCCACTGCAGCGGCTTGCCCTCGGCCGCGAACCACACGGTCACGTGCTGCAGGTGGCTCATGGGCGGCGCCGCATCGCGGAAGTACTCGACGACGGCGCGCGTTTGCGACACGAGGAAGCTCTGCCTGGGGATCAGCGCCTGGACACAGCAGCAAGCGTGAGTCTCGCAGCGACAGAGAGAGACGCAGAGAGAGGCAGACGCACGTAGAAGGGCCGCGGCGCGTGCAGCGTCGTGACTTCGGACGGATGCAGAGAGAACACGACCGGGATGCGGCCGTGCCAGAGCTGCTCGTGCACCTGCTCACTCGGCTCCATCTTGCTCTTTGGCTTCTGATTCGCAATTACCTCTTTTTAAGACACATGATGGATGACATCGGATTTGAGGGGGCGTGTAATTTATCCAATGGTTAGTTTTCAATGTTGCAGCAACGTTAAAAAGTCGCAAGTGTTACAATCGCAGCGATGGCAAGCATGCTGATCATGGGTATTCTTCCGCTGGATGAGGTGACCATGGACAGAATGGTGGCGTCAGTGGCGCAGTCGCTGCCGATCCACCCGGTCTCGCAGACGCAGGTGGAGGTGGCAAAGTCGCACATGCCGTTACCGGAGCAGGCGTTGGGGCATTGCGAAGCGCAGACTACGGACGGATCTGGACACGTCAGCACGCCCGTGAAGCCCGCGACGACCACTTGTGAACCTGGCTTCGTGCAAATCACGCTCGCGGTGGCGCTTTTGGTCTTAGAGCTCAATGGGAGAGTGATTTCCACTGTCTGGTTGTCGGAGCACCGCATGGCGTAACATCCGGTCTGACGCCGAGCATTTACGTGCCAAGAGGTCGAATCCTTGCTGCGCAACGTCGTCGAAGTGCATTTGCAGGTTGGGCAGTAGGACTCGCCCAGAATGTTGAGCGTCGTACCTTTAGGGACAGACAGGTTGTCTGTGTTGGTGCAGTCTCCGCCAGAGAAGCCCGTGTTGATGGGGCAAAAGTCGCTGAACGAATTCGTAGCTCCTTCAGTTGTATCCTTTTGGAAATACTGGTAGTACGGAGGGATGGACGATCCCGTCGAGATACCACATACAGATCTTGATGTGGCATCCACTGAACAGCTCTCAACGCCTTTGCTGGTGCAAAAGTGACTGGGTGCGATGGATTTCGTAGTCTTCGGGTCGATACATTTTTCCTGCGCAAATGAGCAGCCTTGCTTCTCTCCAAAGTGCATTCGTGAAACCATAGATAGATTAGTTCGATACCATCCGGAATCTTCAAAGAAGGCTAGTGTCAGACCACTGAATATGTTGCGAAAGCTTGCCACGGGGCTCATGTACTCTGGCTCAAACAGCCGCTCCTCCCAATGGGAGCCCAAGCAACCGGAATCCTGACTTTCCAGCTCAGCGCCGGCAAGGCTTGAGCAATTAAAATGCGCCTGAACAAACTCAGCTACGTGCGGGGTCACCAGTTTCGCCACCACGTGATTCCGTTCAGTCGAAAACTTCACAGTAGACTGCGCGGGCTTGACGAACACGCTGGCCGTATTACCATTCGCACACGTGCTACTCAAATAGGTGGGTGGATTACCTTTCGAGTCGCGTGGTGTGCGGGGAGTGCCGTCGGGCTTCCGCATGTACGCGAACATACGCGAGGAAAACCCCAAGGCATGTGTCATCTCATGCATCGCCACAGCCAGTTGAGTTTCGTACATGAGCGGATCCAGATCGAGCTGCGATGGGCAAAAATTTGCCATACCGAACGTTGGGCGGTCAAATTGGTCCTTTTGACAGGACGTTGCGTATGCCAAGACATCTCCCGTGCAATAACTCGAGTTGGCCGCGCGAATGTAAAGCAAGAAGTCCGTATCCGCTACTCCTTCTCCACTGGTGTACGTACAAGCTCCTGTTGCACACCCAGTGGACGTGCAAGTGCTGCAGACTTTGGTCGCTCCGAAATGATTACTCGGAATCGGCATTTCGAGACACATTTCGTTTCTCACAATGGTTTGGCACACAATTGGCGTTGTAAGCCATTGCGTGTCGCAGCCGTGCTGAGCCGAAAGATTGCCTTGAACAGGGACGACTTGCAATGTGAGCTTGAAACGTCGAATTGCATTCGAAATGATCTTCGTGAGCAGATCGCGCTTTCTCGGAGGTAGCAGATCAACTGTGACGTTGTCGTAATACGGTGTAATTCGAATCGGCTTGTAAGTGTTTGCTGCCACTGTTTCTCCGACATCACGATTATATTCTTGGAAGTTGACCTCGTCCATAGTGCGCAGAGCACGTCTTCGTTGCGCACGCAGAAATGGATGATTATCGCTGTAGGTTTGCTCATTACTCGTCATACGATGATCCAACTGATCGTGGATGCAAGCGTGTGGAATCTCCACTTGAACTGCCAAAAAGATGAGCACCAGCGCAAAATTACGCGAAGCTCGAGTCATGGTCTCCACTGCTTCAGGTTGAGGCGCAATCTGGTTGTGCTCAAGCATTGTTTGATCGCGCTGATACATCATCAGAATGATTCGAATGTTCAGCTCTCTATTTTCGAATCTGATAAGATCACGAGCGTATCTTGATATTTGAGCTATTTTGGGCAAGTCGAGTGACTATGTCCAATACTTCCGCAGATGTTGATCCAAAATAGCAGCATTCACGAAGCATTTGTGGCACAGCGACACATACATTGCCGCATCGACCACGCTGTTTTCGTATTCCGCGATATTTTGTTCCAGTTCAATGAAAAGCGTGAAAGCAATCACGAGGGAAGAGGGTACTTGAGGGCATTTTGTGCGAAAATCAGGACCACAGGTGCGGTGAAATGCAGTGATCGCCTCAGTGAACTCTTCCAGATATTTTTTCTTGTTGCGGAAAGATACCAAGCCGTTTTCCAATGAGGATTGCTCGAAAGAAGCAACGAGATCGGCGTCCTTCGTTTGAATTATAGATAACAGCTCATTATTGTGGTTTAGATCTTCTTCACTCAATTCTTGCGCCAACAGCTACCACAATTAACGCAGAAATGTCAATAAATAGTATAACTAAAACAATCACGGATCATACCTTTTGGAGCCATTGAGGTTGTATTGAAGGTACCTTCCACTTGTGTTCGAGCAGGAAATCTAGCGATCGTTTACCTGGAAATTGATTGGATGCGTCTTGATCGTTTTTTAACTCGTACACAGTAGGCGAAACAATGCATCCAGCCGGTGAATGCAAAGTTGCATTATGAAGATTGAGAGCAGCATCTTCACGAACGTCAATCCAACTGAGATGTAAAAATTGCTGGGTTTCGGGGTTGCTAGATTGATGGTCCTCGGTTGAGTCGTATTTTGGTTTACTAAATGAGTGAAAGTATGCAAATCGACCAAACAATGTGCCTTGGGAAAAGACAATCGTTTCTAGACTTGCATTCATTTTCAGATCGATGGGTGCCTGGAGAGGACCAACAACCAGCTGACGAATAAACAATGGATGCCTTGATTCTGTCTTGTCGAAAGGAATGCATGAGGTCACGCTAGGGCGATTCAATTCTTGAACCACCGATTCAAAACTATGAATGCCATGCCCAGCAAGTAGCACGACCTCTTTTGCTGAGTCCATTGATTCCATTTGAGAATTCATGTTTGAGCGCTTCCAATCAAACAGAAGTGCGAAAAGTTTCTCCAAATCCTGGTGATAAAACGTGAATTTTTGACGATACCTTCCATCAAATCGTGCTTTCTCAATAACATCTTCGACAGAGTCTTCAATTACAGCCTCTTCAGTTACCAGCACTAACATTCGCATCTTTGGTGTGGCTAGAAACGATTGAAGCAAGCTCCACGTTTGCTCGTGGACACAGGAGCCGCCATAGTCTCCCACTGGAAGAACAAAGATTCCAAATGCACCAAAAACATGGCGTATTGGATTACTTTCACGTGACTTACAAGTCGCTCGCTTAGAGGGGGGTAAGAGCATGTTTTGATACTCTTGGTGAATTTCTTGTAGCAGTTGTTGAACTAGCAGCTCTCCACTATTAGCATGATCATCTCCACCTTTAAGGCGATCGTTTGCGTTCGTCATCATTAAGTGTGAGCCATGAGCGAGAGATTCACGTATCCCGGGAAGTCTCCATGATATTCGGTACACTTGCCGGAGTTTTTCTTTCACATCAGCATGCACAGACATCTCAGCTTCTGCATGCTTAGATGACCATTCGGCTATGCGAATAGCTTCTTGGACAACTGGATTGTCATCAGGAAAAAATTGCCCACCCAACTGTACTGTCAATTGAAGGCTTGGAAAAGAAGAGCTGCAAGTTGTTTGCTCTGCGATTGTGTGCCACAAAGTTTTCGTTACCATATTCGAGTCCACTTGATCAGTAACAAATAGTTTTTCGTGTTGGTCGTTGCAAACGGCCAAGAGATCAAAACGAGTCGGAAATATAGGTAGTGTCATGAAGCTTGCTCTGTGGTCTTCTGGGTGCTGAATGTTCACGAAACTGATTTCATACAGATGTTCTGGACGCAAGTGCATGAGATAAAACGCCCTCGGTTTGCGCGCTTCAAAATGCTGATAAAACTGTCGAGATTCATTTGTTAGCGGATTGAGAGCTGTGCAAATGATATCCATAGATCGATCTAGCTCGAGCATAATTGTGGCACTTTTATCGTCAACGAAGCCTACGATAGGTCCCAACAGTACGACAGCTAGTTCCGTATCTCGACTATCCATGTTCAAGAATTTTGTGCGTAGCCATTCCTTCTCTAATTCTCGGATCGCAAAAGGCAAACATGATTTTTTACCGAAGGTCACTTGTCCATGCTCGAATGAGAACCGATCGTGCAATAAACCATTCATACAAGTCATTTGTTGAGTAGAAGGTATGGTAATCATTGCACCAGTCGCATACTGGTACGCATCAGTGCGCAAAGTAACATCTTTAATGCATGTCTTCGCTGAAAATCCATTACTTGTAGCACCAGCAAGCACCACAAATTGTCGATTTAGATGCTGCATTTTCCACTCGAATAAAATATTTAAAAGCCGAGCTTGGATACGGGTATTAGCACTCCATGTATCTTTCCTTGATAGATCTTCAAGGCTGCTTGATTTTTCATTGGTGGCGGCACCATATGGAATATCATATACCAGAGGGCACTCACTGCACACGACAAGAAACCGCATTGTTTCGTTTTCCAAAACGTTTTCTATGAACTCCCATTGCAAATTGCTGAGCAATTCATTCTCGGCAGCCTGTGATCCACCGGGCTCAAGCCTCGCACTTCGGAGATCGATCATGAGCACCGTCAATGGACCCAGACTCCACACATATTCTTCTCCACGTTGAGGAGCGAGTAATTGATTGAAGCTCACCAACTGTTTTTCCACTTTGACTTTTTCTTCTTTAAGAGCACGGACGTGCTTTTCCACGCGGCGTGCGCCTTCGATATCGCGACGTTTCTTCTGGTTTTCCAAGTCGTCCTCTCCGATTGGGATTTGCTGTGATAACTGGAAAATTTGAGCGGCTGATGACAGTGCTCTCTCAGCAATTTGGACTAGCTCTGCCTAGTAAAGCAGTCGTAAACAACAATGAACATTTTGCCTGCTTATCATAGTGCGCTTTTTGTTTACCTCTCGTGCCCAGCATTCAGAAAGTTTGTCATCCCACAGTTGGCGTTGATACTCATGATACAGACGGCGCGCACAACGTGTAACAGTTCGTGTCACTTGCATCTGCCACATCGTTTCAAATGTTAGACGCACTTTTTTCATGCCTCAATCCAAAACTGGAGTAATGCGGACAGACCTGAATCGTTGTTTGCTGATGATCAATATAAAACTCAGGTCGAGTCGTGAATTCTGGATAGATATCAGCGTCGCTCCATATCATGAGGTTGGAGCAATTCGCGAGCACATATCGTCGATCGGTTGAGAGTGTCCACTGAGATCGATACGCAGAGCGCAAAATTTCCATGGCTTGTTGCTCGACTGCATCCCACTTGGTCTCATTGTAGCTTGCCGCATGGCGCAGAATCGCTCGCCAGGCTTCGTCAAACATGGTCTTCATGGCCACTTGGCCACCTAGATGCAGCACAACGAGCGCTTCCTTTGCAGCGACCAGCTCTTTAATGTCAGTCCAAAGATCGCGCTCGCCGCATTCGCGTGCGAAAACATTGTCTACGCTCACAGCGACTGCCCGCAGCGAGAGGGCTCCTGACTCCAAGGTCGGAGTGCGGAATCCCCCACGTCTCGATAGCGCGTCTTCCTTGCGAATGCCACTGAATGCGAACGTATAGTCGCGTCCAGGTAGCAGTTTCTCTATCTGGAATACACTTGGTCGACCGGCGTTGCACGAGATCTGTTGTTTGTACGACGGCAGCTCGACCATATGCCCCGTGATCGCGTCAAGAGTCGAGACGTGGCAGGTCACAAGCGTGGTCTTGTCGACTTCTAACAGGATCCTCGCTCTCTGGAGATCCACACGCCCGACCACAGGCCCCACTAGTACACGCACACCTTCATAGTAGCGATGCAATGGTTAGCACGAGTGATGGAATTCCCTTTCTCCATTGTGTTCTCTACCTGCTTGCGAGTCGATCAGCGCTCCGTCCACCACGACCTGGTGCGGAAGCGTCGCCCTCACCTGCGGCTTGTCATGCAGCTGCGACAGAGCGCGTTGCATGGTCGCCAGCTGCTCCTGTAGCGACTGCACGTCGCCCATCTCGCTGCTCGCGCCATTGCCCATGGCTCCCGTGTGTCTCCTGAGGATCCAAATGCAGAGTGAATGCGCTCCATCGGTTTAGGCAGGGGCGTCCAAAGGGAAACGATCGGCTTAGACAGGGAGCGCGCACTCACTTGAGCAATATGGGGCTCGTGGACACGAGGAAGGAGGTGCTGCGGCTGTACCGAGTCATCCTGCGCACGTCTCGCGGCTTCCAATGGAAGAACGAGAACGGAGAACCCTGGTGAGTGGGAGGGTGGGCACGACTCTGGATATGCTCTGGAATTGACCCATTGGTGTGGATAGGGGCAAAGTGCTGCAGCAGAATGCGCGCCAGGAGATCGAAAGCGCGCGCCATGAGACGGACAAGGAGGAGATTTCCAAGCGCCTGATTCTCGCGTGGGACTGCGTCAAGCAGATCCAAGACAAGGTGTGTGGTTCTTCCATTGTGTTTATGCCATAGGAGCCAAGATGGATGACGTTATGTATGGCATTGATGCGATCCTTCCTATTAGTTGATTGAGAAGCACGAGGCTCTGCAGCAGGCCACGCAAGCGACTGACGACAAGAAACAATAGAGGAAACATGTTTTGCTTTACGATGAGGACTGGCTCTTACTTCCGTGAAGACGGAAAGTCATCCTGAAGCTCTTCTCGTCGGGCTGATGACGTTGTAAACGGCGGCGGCGCCTGCGCGTTCGAGTCCAGCTGCTCGTCGTAGTTCATGAAGTGCTGATTGCTGCGGAATTCCAGGTACAGAGTAAACAGCACGTGTAGCGACTCGTAGACATTCTTGTACACAGGGATATCGAGCAGTGCACAGATCACGCGGATGTACTGCTCCAGCGCCATGTCCATTGCTCCGGTAGGCAGAGCGACCTTTGCCAGTAGCTCCTCGAACTCCTCTGGCCAGACTTGCATCAGGCTCTCAATGTCAGGCATCGCCTTGGTGTAGTGCACCTGCGGAGGCGGCTTGGTCCGGTGCAGATCGGCGATGCTTTTGATCCATCGGTCGATCTCTTTGGGCGTCTTCTCGGCGTTCTCGATACTGCGTACTATGATGTCACCGTGCTTTTTCTTGGACGTCGCGCGGAGTTGCAGATCTAGCACAGTGGCATCCGATTGGCTCAGACTCGGTTCATCCAGCATTTTCAGACCGAGATGATCAGGTTCTCCATCGGGTCGAGGGATCTTGAGGAATGCGTCCATGTCTCCCACGGCCGGAATGTACTCCGGGATAAAGCACTTGAGACGTGTCTCCAGCTCGATCTCCTGGGCCTTGAAGCGCCCAATGTACTGGAACAATTCGCGGATATCACTGGACACTTTGAGGTGAGCGAAGTCACTTTCCTTGTAGCTGCCGGCATTAGCCATAATCGCAGCATGACCACCACCTCCAGCTCCAGCACCACCGGCACCTGCGTTGCCTACGGATGCAGGGGCAGCAGATTGCGATTGCTCAGCCTCTTCCTCGTCATCTTCGTCGTCATCTTCTTCGCTCTCTGACGCTTCCGAAGAGCTTTCCGAGTCCGGTTTCTTCTTAGGCTCCGGTGCTTTTCGTTCAGGCTGCTTGGTCGGTGCTGGTGCCTGCTTCGGTGGCTCTCTGGTGGTCGGAGCGGCGGAAGGAGCAAGTTTGGGCTGCGGTTTTTCCTCTTTGACACTCTCTTTGCGTACAGCAGCCGCTGTTGCTGCTGCAGACGTGGCGGATGCTGATGATGCCGCCATCTGTGCTTGCTGTTTGGCCTTCATGCTCTTTCGGTCGGGAGTCGGTGCTCCGTTGGTGTCGACACTTTCACCAGAATCGCTCAGATCCACTTCCTCATCAAACGGTTTGTTCTTGGTCTCGGCTCCGATACTAGCTAACGCTGCCGCTGGCTTTGCTGTGGATATTGACGAAGGCTTGGCTTCGTTTCTTGCTGCGGGCGTAGGCTTTGGCGCATCAGCCTTCGCGGGGCTTTCCATCTCCTGCATACTGGCCGAGAGCTCCAATGCTTCATCGAATGGCTGGTTCTTCAGCTGACGGGCAGCCTTCTTGGGTGAGTCATGACCTTCTGAGACGCTGCCTTCGGACTCGCTGAGGTCCATCGCCTCGTCAAAGGGCTGGTTCACGAGCGCTCGCTCGCTGCCTGCCTTGAGCTTGTCACCGCCTGCCCCGGGTCTTGCTGCCGCCGAGGTCTTGGCATCGCCGTCGCTCTCGGACTCGGACAGATCCTCCTCACTGCCGGAGTCGTCGTCGCCTTCGCTGCTGGAGATGTCGTCCTCGTCGTCTCCTTCGTCCTCCTCCTCATTGTGCTTCTGCTCGCGCTCCGACATGGTCTACTCAGCCCCTGGAGGATCTATTTGCTTGTGCGTGCAGTTTCTCGAGACCCACGCCGGTTCCCAACGCTCCCAGCGTCGCTTCGTGGCCGTCGGTTGAAAGCCAGGCGTCCTTGCTTGATCAATGGAATGAAGCAAGCAGCTGTCCAGTATCAAGGATCCGAGTGCAAATGGCTACGCTCTGAAGAGGAAGACGTACATGGAATCTGGCTGGAAATCTAGTTTGGGGGTGTCTATGAAAGTAATTAGGAGGCCTACTTGCGCGTTTTCAGCTTCTTGCGGGCCGTTCCGCTTCGCGCGGTGTTGACCTGCGTGAACACGCGCTTGGTGTACGACTGCACCTGCTGGTCGGCCATGATCTCCTCCGTGAACGTCTGGCGGCGGTCCTTCTTCACCAGGCGCGCCGACTTGAACTCGTGCGCGCCCTCGATGACCGTGCCCAGCTGGAAGTGCTTGGGCAAGTTCTTGTGGTGGTCCGACGTCTTGTAGAACTTCTTCGGGTCCAGGTAGTTTCGCATGCGCAGCAGCGCGAAGTCGCGACGCGCTTCGGGTGTCATGTCCTCCGACGCCATGTTGAACCACTTGCGGCCGGCCGACTTGACGTTCTTGGCCTCTGCTCGCTGCTGCTCCGATTGCGCCGAGACCTGGTGCTGGGTGGCCACCACCTGCTTCTCCTCGTTCGTGCGCTGCGTGGCCACGAGCTGCGCGCCGTTGGAGCAGCGCTGGCCGTGGAACTGGAAGTACGCGTCCTTGCTGGCGCCACTGTCGAGCTCATCAGGCACCAGCGTTGGTCGTCGGGCCTTGGTCGACGCCGTTGTATTGGAGTCGGCGGTGGCAGGCGCCGTGGTCGACAGGTTCAGACCGGAGGCAGCCATCAAAGCCTAGATAAATGAAAATACGTGGGTCAATGGAACTATCAGGCAGGGTCGTGGATGGAGTGCTAGCTACTCACGTAGGACAGGATGTCGTCTTCGCTCACGGCAGCGTTGGTCTGCTCTTCAGGCTCCTGCGTCTCCTCAGCCTGCTTCTCCTCCTCTTCGTCCTCTGAATCCGGCAGCATCATCACCACTTCCTCGTCCTCCTCCGTCTCGGCAGTATCCTGCTCTGGCACTGGGATCTCTTCCACGGAATCGTCATCCACGACCACGACTTCGTCCTCTTCCTCCTCCTGCACTTCGATCACCTCGCGCTCTTCCTCCGCTTGCTCGAGCGCCTTGACCGCCTTGGAGCGGCTGCGCTTGGTCGGCGTCGGGGTCTTGCCCTTGGAAGCGCTCACAGGAGACTACAAGCAAGCATGAAAACCATCAGCCAAGGCTGTCCAGAGCCAAGAGACGCTATTGTTAATGCCAATGCCATACCTTCTTCACGGGCGTGGTGTTGCGACTGCGACGAGTGGGCGTCGTCTTGGCGGGTGACGACTCCGCGTGCTTCTCGTCGCTGCTGACGGCCTCCGACTTCTCCTGCAGCCGCCGGGACGACCTGCGCGTGCCGACCATGACTTCTCACTCGCTTTGTGCCCAAAAGGTCAGCGCTTTTGACTGGTTCCTGGGCGTCTCGATAAAGTACGAATGGGACAGCGTCTAAAGTACGCACCTGTTTCATTAAGTTCGCAGTATTGGCTCCATGGGCGCGAAGAAGAGCCCCAAGAAGAGCAAGTCCAAGGAGCTCCCTGACAAGAAGAAGAAGCCCAAGCGGCCGAAGAGCGGGTCCAATGACGAGGACGAGGTGCAAGCCATGCGCATGCAATTGGACGCAGTCGGATGCAAGCTCAAGGTGCGGCTATGAGCGGATCTGCCTCCCACGCGGATGACGTGCGGCTGACAATGGCCCTTTGATGATGATGATCCAGCAAGTAGAAGCGGACGGCAATTGCCTCTTCAGGTCGGATCCGCTTTAGTGTGAAAACTAGCGCTTGGTTAAGGTGACTGATGTTGTTCCTTGAAACTGCAGAGCGATCAGTGACCAGCTCTACGGAGACCAGCAGTTCCATTTGGACGTGCGCAAGGTACAAGAGAGTCTTGGGCCTCGTATGCTGATTGGAGTTGCATTGATCTCTGTGTGATGTGTGGGAATAGTAGCGGATTGTGGACTACATCGAGCAGCACAAGGACCACTTTCTGCCGTTCATGGAGGACGAAGAGGACTTTGAGCACGTACGTACGTAAGCATTCCCCTCTGTAGCTTGGCGGGTCACTCACATCATGCGTATAATATGGCGTCTACTGTTCAGTACTGCAAGCGGATGCGCGAAGAAAGCGTGTGGGGAGGCAACCAGGAGCTCTACGCTGCCGCTCGTCTGTTCCAGATCTACATCGTGATCCATCTCAACGCCTTGCGCATGGTCATCGAGTGCGACGCCCTACGACCTCTACGCATCATTCACGTGGCGTACCACGGCAGCGACCACTACGACAGCGTGCGCTCCAAGCAAGACGATGAAAGCGTCGACGCTTCACCGCAGCCGATCGAGTTGGACTGCGACGGCTTCCGGCCCCACGAACTGGAGCAGGTGCGAGGATTCGATATCAGAAAGACCTGAAGCACATGAGCTCACTCCTTTCTGTTGCCTATAGCGATGGAAAGCCCACGAGCGTGAGACTGGCGCTGCTGAAGGTCATCGGATCGTAGCTCATACCGCAACAGACGAAGGCGGAAAGCCACAGGACCAAGAAGCCGAACTGGTTGCTCGTTTGGATGCGCTCAGCGTACGTCCAACGCGAGAAGGAGTCCCCCTGAGCAAAAAGGCCCAGCGTCTGCTGAAGAAAGCCAACAAAACTAGAGTTAAGCGCCAATGATTATGCTGACTGTCCTCATCCCAGGGGGACAGACATTTAGTTGTGAGCTTCTGATAATACAAGAACGTGGGTTAGCCAACTGCCGCATGTAGAGCATGGAGTGAGAGAGCTTTCAGTCTCACTTCTAATAATTCATCGTCGACGCAAGACCTCGATCTCGTCCCAAGCCGATCTTGTTAGGTTTTATGGGAGCGGTACTGCTCCATGCTCCGAAAGGCCGACATCACGGGCCCAGCCGCTGCGGTCATCATGATGGGCTACACAGACACCTCGCAGTCCACGGCCGGTATACTCAATCGCCTCTGCGCTCGCGCCTTCATCGTGCTGGACACCGGCACCAACGAGCGCATTCTCTTCATCAACTGCGATCTGCAAGGCGTCTTCCAGCTCGTGCACCAGGAGGTCATCGCAGAGCTCAAGGGCAACTACTCTGGTCTGTACACAGAGTAGAACACCACTCCACACACACGCACGCTGGACCTGGAGGCTCTTCGGCCTACTTCATGTGCGACGTGTCTATCTGGGGCTTCATCTCGGAGAACTACAACCAGATCGTGGCGGGGATCATGAAAGCTGTTGCGGCTGCGCACAACTCCATGGCTACGGGAACGATTCGCTACAGTGAAGGCACAGTCTCCAAAGGCGGCAAGAACCGGTCGCCTGCGACGTGAGTCCCAATCTCATTCATAGAGGCGACAGAACGTTCTGTGGCGAAGGCGCGACGGACATGAAGTCATACGACAGCGTCAGACGGATACGGTCATCTCCCTATTGAGCTCTTTAAGTGAGCTGGTGACTGGGTCTGTACGTGGCCGGTTCTCCTACGTGAACTTCTCGAATGCGATGCTCAAGGGTGTAGCTGTGAACGCCAGCGACCCGTACAACAACCGCACGTGCCCATCGGTCTTGGGCCAGAAATTTGCAGCAGAGGACGGACGCGGCATCTTGGGCTTCACAGAGGGCAGTCTGAAGGCCAACGCACTCTATAAAACTGCAGGAGCGACGGTCAAAGAGGCTTCGGACTGGGCCAAGGCCTGCCACACCAAGAACAAGTACTCAGCTCAG
The DNA here is from genome assembly GCA_023337935.1 of Elongisporangium anandrum. Lineage (NCBI taxonomy): Eukaryota > Oomycota > Peronosporomycetes > Pythiales > Pythiaceae > Elongisporangium > Elongisporangium anandrum. The sequence continues at coordinate 63,389 of JAADXR010000066.1, forward strand.
CACTGCGAAGGTGCCTCCACGCTTTTGGGCCCAACCAACTGGCTGCGGTGCAACAGGAAATCGCGCGAGTTGCGGTCTCGGTCGCCAACCCAGCGTGACTCTTGACGTGGGGCAACACCTCGCCAATTCAACCGCGATTCTCTGATCACGCTGCAAACTGGTGTGGTCTACGACGCAGCTGATTTGCTCAAGAACTTTGGCACTCTGCGTACGGACGCCAGTTCCTCTTACAACTACGAGGGCCCTTCAAGGCCTATTAAGTCTATGTTGACGTTTGATTACAATATAACTCGGCTTCCTAAAATGCTTCCTGAAATGTTCAAATGCCTAACACAGCTTCTGCGACTATTGTGAGTTCTACTCAAATTTTCCAAACCGGGGCGATTTAATCAATCGCCCACCTGTAATAATGCATACAAAACATGCAGATAAAGAGGGGGTTTCCTGTTGGTGTGAGCACCGCAAGCGCGGACGGTGCTGTGCCAGCGCTGTGGTCTCTCCTGGGCCACCGAAGGACCGACGCACGATGCTCTCGCCATACGCAGAGGGCCAGCGCATTCAGCTCGCGTGCATGCCCTGAAAAGCGGCGATGTCACTAGTCCGAGACGCTGCTGCTTGGGGTTGAGTGGCTGCTGTTTGAGTCCAAGACGCTGACGATCTCATGCAGCAGCCACGCAACCACAAGCAGGTCGTGGTGCCGCTGCTTGGTTCACTGTGGTGCTGCGAAAGGAGGCGGTGGTGCTGCTAATAGAAGCGGAATGGTGGAACAAAGTGCTGAAGCCAGCCCCGTGTCGAGCTAAGGAGCGGCTTGGCACGGGGCTGCCTTCAGCACAAACACTTGCGCGACGTACAACTACATGATGTCAAGTAGCATCTGAGCATCGAACAACAGCCTAGCGCGCAGCCTCGACTCGATGAGCTTGGCACCTGCGTCCTTTGGGTGCCAAGAAAAATATAGCCAATAGAACGACTTCACAATAATATTTTTGGCCAATGGGAGGTAATGTGCGATTTGTTGGCGGTTTGGTGAACCGCCCCAGTTTGGCAAATTTCAACGGAATTCACAATACCAGTATCGATTGACAGCCAGCTCAATCCGTTGGAAGCCAGCGATTGAGACAAACCTTGGTCGTCAGAAGTGCCTCAGTTCTTGCGTTCCATGCAGACAAGCTTGTCGTCTCTTTTGATCAAACGCCTTCCTTCACGACTTGTTTTGCAATTATCAGGTCCAATTCCACCCTCAAACGATAAACAAGGCCGACGTCTACTTTCATGACGTCGTCTTGAGCGACTGCATAATCAGCAGACGTCTTGCCGGCGCATTGTATAGTCGACAGCAGTGCGAGCACACGATGGACCAGTGTCGTTTCGCTCCGTCCGCATGACTTAATTCCCGCCTGCTGTCTCTGGGATTCGCATTCAGCAGTCTGTTCCTGTGACAGTGCTGGTCGGAGGCTCGTTTCTGCCTGCATGTGAATCCGCCAGCGATCGGCAGCCACCCACACGCCAGCACGCGTCCATGCCACCCGGGTCCCTCTCTACATGGGACATCCGCTCTGAATGCATGTAAGGCGGTCACGCACCAGAACGTGCCGTAGACGGACATCCCATCAGCCACAGAGACCGGCCACGTCCGCCTCCACCAGCCAATGGCAGCGTCCGATCGCCAGCTGCTGGACAAATTTGAGCCCGGTCAAGCGGATCCGCCATGGCGATTGGCTGAAAAGCGCCAGCAAGGCCGAAAGATCCACCCTGGGGAATCTTCACATTCACGCGTTGCAGCGTCTCTACGGCCTGACAGATTCAGGAACAGCCGTCGGAGAGGTCGTCTGCGGCTGAAGCACCCAGTGGCGAAATCTGTGATGACTGCTTGCGTGGTCCTCAAGAGGCTGAAGACGGAGGCTGAAGCTGCCGCCTGATTGTCTGGTCTACAAATTCTTCATACTCTTTACGCTGGCTCTGCATCTTTTTGGATAGAGATTCTTTAGGGAGGGAATCTACTGTATAGAGATGCCATGATAGATTCCAGTGACCACTACAGTAACATGCTGCATGCATGAGTATAACCACCGTCATAAGTATAAATAGCTCTACATGCCATGCACACAAAGATTAAATTGAGTAAGACAATGCTCAAGTTTGAGTAAATGATAAGTTTCATTTTAAATCACGCGCGCGATCTTTATACATATGCGCACTGATAGTTGGTACATCAGACCTGGTCTGCAATAAGAATAAGTGGACTGAGGAGGTCCCTAGCGCTTGAACACGATGAAGTTGAGCGTGTTGGAGCAGTGGTCGGCGCACAGGTTGCCGTTGCGCTCGTACGCGGGCTTCTGGCAGCTGGCCACGAGGCAGCGCTTGCCGCCGCCGTGGGCCCAGCAGCGGCCGTGCGAGACCGCGATCTTGGGGCAGCCCTCGTGCTTGCAGCGGGTGCCGCCGCCGTGCGACCAGCAGATGCCGCGCGACTTGGCGCGCTTCGTGCATCCTTCGATCGTGCACTTGGTGTAGCCGCCATGCTTCCAGCACAGGCCGCGGTTCTGGGCGCGGCAGTTGCAGTCCTCGACGGAGCAGCGCTTGCCGCCGCCGTGGCGGATGCACAGACCGCGGTCCACGACGTACTTCTCGCAGCCGTCGGCGCTGCAAATGCGGGCCTTGCGCTTCTTCTTCTGCGGCTGCGTGCTGTCGATGGGGCTGGACGGGGGCGAGTCCACGGAGATGACCGTGGGCACCGTGCTCACGCACGTGGGCGAGGCCGGGCAGTCTTCGACCGGGTTGAGCAGGAAGTCGATGGAGCTCACGCTCTTCACGGGGCTGCTCTGCTGGGCGTGCAGGGCGGCCGGGAACCAGGACGAGAGCCCTGGCAGGCTGGCGGTGCTGTCGCTGGGGCTGCAGACGAATACGCTGTCCATCATGGTCGATCCTGGGGTCTGTCTACTAGCGGTCCGATTGCGAAATGAAGGAGATGTCCGTTCGACTGGAGAGTTTGGATCCGCAGGATTTGAGTTGCGGGACACTTGCATGAATTAAACTGTTTAAAACACACTGGCTGTGCGCATGCAGCGCAAGGCACGCATTCAGCCAGAGTTGGCTGGCTGCGGCCAATGGCGGCTCGTTTCTGTTTGGCTCGGGCTCTTTCTGTCTGGCTGGGTGCAGTGATTGGTCACGTCCGCAAGCCAGAGCCAGCTTGCGCGTTGACTCGACGGCTTTTTCGCATGGGGACAATGACCCAGCACACCCAGCAGAGACAGTCGCCAGCATTCGCCAAAGCACCGCAAGTTCGTTTCCATTCGGCGTGGCCTGGCGACCAGTCAATTGTTGAATTGATTGAATCCGGCCCCATCCTGCGTGTCGCCCATGTGAAGCCATGCATGCACGCGGTCTCTCGTGAATGCATGCAAGAGCATTTGGGCCACTCAAAAATTTGCATTCAGCCTGACGTCTCAGACTCAGACGGCGCAACTATCCCAAGAGGGCTAGGGTTGTACTTGTCTCCTGGCGAAACGGACGCATCACATTTTCTGCTTCTTGTGGTGCGAGGAAATGCAGACGCCGGACATAGGAGTCTCTCTCTCTCGATCCAACGCTCGCTCGCTCGCTCTCTGTCTGTATGTGGATTGAATGCGTGGATGAGTGGCTCTGGGATGAGTGCCTGTGCACCGGATTGTCGTCTGCACAGTACCGTAGGTAGATCAGGACACACATTGCATTACTGTGCGGTTGTGGATGACGTTCGATCTGCTGGTTCTGGTGCCTGACAGAGGACGGCTGAAACGAGAGAGAGGCTAATGGAGCGCTTTCCTCTGGCTTACCAGGAGCTTCTTTCAACTGAAACTGCCGCAATTGTCGACAGCATCAAACTCCCAGAGGCAATACGTGATTGAAGACGATTGAATGCGTGCTGTGCAGTCAAATTGGCCATAGAAATGATCGCCCACGTCCTCCTTCGTCTTTCCTTGCTTGCGATACATTTCCCCTTTCAAAAACTTCAACCTTGTTTTGGAACGACAATATCATCTTTTGGAAGAGTTGGCCGCGTGTCAACGCATGTCCTACTTCAAGTCGGAAGCTGAGCTTGGACTGCAGGCATGCAGACCTATCTTCTCTCCAGTCGTCGGTGGCAACTGCTGAACTTCAGCAGTAGACCATCAGCGACGACTGCATAGCGAGATCTTCAGGTTCAATACCGCCGTTGGTCGCGCACTGCAGTACAGATGGAGAGAGTGCTCACACAGCAATGGTCTTATGTCCCTACTATTGGCTGTTGATACAATTTGGGTTAACATCAAGACACCAACCATCCGCGATCATTCAAGGCCAGTAGTCCTTCCAAGAGTGAGGGTCGCTTGCTTCGGAACTTAGACGCCTGCTATCAATCCGATTTTCCTAAAGCGAATAGTATGTACTAATCCATCTCATATCAACTAAGTACAAAATCCAAATTTCGGAAAAGCAAATCGTTCCAAATTGTGAGTCTATGGGCGTTTTGCCAAATTGCCACCCTCACTGAAAGGAAGGAAGGGGGATTGCCATAATCAGCTCAGTCGTTCCCTATGGCGTTCTGCGGCGAGTGCGGGTCGTTCATCTCCCCCGACACGCGCTTCTGTCCCGAGTGCGGTACGTCCTCCCTCCCTCTCTCTCTCGCCCTCTGAGGCTCATGGTCGGCTGTCTCTATCTGTAGGCGCCGCCACACTTGCGCCGCCACCGTCCGCTTCGTCCTCGTCTTCCTCTCGCCAGGAGGCCGAGAAGAAGGCCGAGGAGGCCGCGCACTGGGCGCACCAGGCCAAGCAGGATGCGGCGGACGCTGTCGCTCGCTATGAATCCCAGCAGCAGCAGATCGCTAGCGCCCAGGCGCAGCGTGAGGAGGAAGACCGACAGCGTCGCGCCGAGGACGAGCGTCGTCAGATCGAGTTCCAACGTGATGATGCGGCGCGGCGACGCGAAGAGGCCGAACGCACGGCCCGCGAGGCCCGCGAACGAGCGGAGGCCATGCGGCTGTCGGCCGAGACTGCCGTGGCTGAGTACGAGGCCCAGCAGCGCGCCATGATCGAGCGCGAGGAGGCGCGCAAGCAGCAGGAGCTGGAGCGCCAGCGCCAGGAGCAGCTTCAGGTGGCCGAACAGGCCCGTGCACGACGCGAGAGTCTGGAGAAGCAGGCCATGCTGGCCAAGCAGAATGCTGAGCGGCTGCGCGCGGAAGCGCTCGTTGCTCAGCAGGAGCTGGAGCGCCAGGAGGAGATCCGCAAGGCCAAGATCCTGCAGCGCGAAGAGAGTCGACGCCTGCGGGAGGAAGCGCAACGCCGCGAAGCCAATCGCCTCAAGGCTGAGGAGGAAGAGCGTCTGGCGTTCGAAGCCAAGAAGCAGGCCGAGCAGCTGCGTCTGGATGCGCTCCGCCTCACGACCCAGGCGTCCACGACCAGCTTCGCTCCGTCGACTGTCGGTTCCGTTCTCTCTCGCCAGTCCAGCGTGACGGACAGCAGCGCCTGCTCCAAGTGCCACGCAGCGCTGAAGCCCGCGCAGAAGTTTTGTCTGCACTGCGGCACCAAGCGCGAAGTCAGCAACGCCGGTGCTCCGCCTCCCATGCGTTCGAACAGCACGCCCAGTGGATTCAGCAGCAGCTTTTACGGCTCGACTTCAGCTCCTTCTCCTGCCTCTGTGCCCGCTTCCAACGGTTCGCACGCGTGCAAAACCTGCCAATTTGAGCTCAAGGCCACGCAGAAGTTCTGTCCGAAGTGTGGTAGTGCAGTCACCGCAGCACCAGCGGCTCCATCGTCGTCGTCGTCGTCTTCTTCTCGTCCACCGTCGATCTCGTCGCTCTCCCACGCTCCAATCATGCCGCCAGCTCCTGCAGCCTCTTCGATGTATGGAGCTGCACCGCCGCCTGCGCCGTCAGCCCCTACGTCGTGCACGAGCTGCCACCAAGCGCTCAAGCCTACGCAGAAGTTCTGCTTGCATTGCGGTACAAAGGTGGTTCTTGCGGCACCGACACCGGCGCCGATCGCTGCTCCAGCTCCGGCTGCTCCCATGGGTGCGTCAGCGTACCATCCGTCTTCGGTTCCTCTTCCGGCTCCGATCCCGGTGTCGTCCTCGGGCTCGTTCTCGTCGCTGCCGACCACCAAGAACTGCAAGACGTGTGGTGTTCAGTGCAAGTACAATGCCAAGTTCTGCGTCGGTTGCGGATTCAACTTCGCCAAGGACGAGGAAGACGAAGTGGCGCGCAATCTCGAAGCCGCACGCCAGCGTTCCCAGCTCGCGCGGGACCGCGAGCTCCAGCAGCGCAACAACGCGTCCATGATCGCCAACCAGGCCGCTCAATCCTACCAACAAGGTCCGCCACCAGCCTCAGGCATTTACTCGCCATACGTCTAGAGAGGTAACAATTTTCCCAACATGCGCGTTTCCCTTTCACTCGGTGCTCTCATCTGCCTTGGCTCCGTCCTCTTGCTGCTGCTCGCTCTGGTCCTCGGGCTCGTTTTGATTCGGATCATCCAGTTGCGTCATGTAGATCTTGTAGTTGATGTCGTACTCGGTGTCGGCCGCGGTGTCTTCGCCATAGTCGTAGTCGTACGCAGCGTACTCGTCCAGGTTGTTGTCGTACCCTTCCTCGACCACCGCCACATCAGCCCACGGATCGTTCTCGGGCGAGAGTTGGTACTCCATGGCTTGAGCTATCCGGCCCTTGGCTTTATCCGGGAGCGTGTTGTACAGCGCTTCTCGTCCGTCGGTGCCGTAGCCTCCGTACCAGTACTCCTGCGAAGAACCTTGGTCATCCAGCGCCTGGTTGTCATAGGACGCAGCTGCCGCGATGACTCCTGCTGGCGTGCTCCACGTCGCCTCGCCAGTCTTGATGTTGTAGTAGTACGAAGCGCCGACGTTTTCGTCCCAGTACTCGACCCACTCCGGCTCCTCCTGGTTCTGCTGCTCGTCATATCCATCGTTTGGCCGCGACGTAAGCTCCAGCGGTTTGTCCCAAGACGACATCTTGGTCTCGGTGTTGTAGTAGTACACGAAGCCGCTCGCCTCGTCGAAGAGCTCGACCCAATGGCCTTTGCTCTCGTTGTCCAGCTCGATCAGCATCGACAGCTTGCGCTTGACTGTGAAGTACCGGAACGCGCGCTGGATCCGAACAGCAGATGACCTCTCAAGACGGCGCGTCTGTAAACACCGACGGCTAAGGAACCCACGCGCACAGCGTTGAGCTCGCAGGCGCTTGGTCGACGCAGCGTTTGTGATTCTACTGCGTACGAGACGTTGAATGCGAGTTGCACTTGCATGCTCCAGATCCAAAATACGCTGTCGCTGCTGCTGGCGAAGCTTCCTGGCGCGACCCAGTCGGCGTTTTCGGAGCTCGTGCTTTGATCGGTACTGCCGCCATCGACACTGAATTGTGACTGCCGATCGTCGTTCAAGTGCCGCTCGTTCGTCCGCGATGGCTTGCAGTCGTGCGGCTTCTTCAGCCTGCAGGCGCTGCTCCCGTTCAAGCTCCAAGCGTTTGAGCTCGAATCGTGCTCGACTGGAGCGCCAAGCGCACTGAATCGCGAGCGCTGCAGCCTGACACTTGTGCTCTCGAATATCCCGACGGACGAAGAAGCCACGGGCGTGGCGTTGGATACAGATAGCAGCCTGTTCCTGCTGCATGCGCAAGAGCTGAACTCGCATGATCGCCACTTGGTGTCGAGCCTGCCTCCCTCGTACATTACGCTGCACGAGCACCGCTGCATCTCGTCGCTGTCTTCGTTCTGCTGTCTCCAGTCGGCCTTTGCGTCCACGCGCCACACGTTGGATGGAGATGGCGCTCTTGTGCTCTCTTCTCAGTCGTCGGAGATGCTGCCGCGCCAAGAAGCCCCGGAGGTACCGCTGGATCGTCAAGCACGCCTGGAGTTCATCCTGCTGCCGCTGTTTCCAAGCCACGACCATGACACGAGTTACGTTTCTCTGGTGGAAGCTCCGATACACGCGTTGAATGCGTATAGCGGCAGAGCTCTGCTTCGCGTCGCGTCGGTCCTTTAGCGTGTTGCGCTGCTGAAAGCGACGGAACTGCGCTTGCAGAGTTACGGCAGCCTGAGTCCGCTTGAGAGTCCACTCGATGTGGTACCGAGTGTGAAGCGATCGAGGCTCCTTGCTGTGGAAAAGCACGTCGCACGTGTGACAAAAGCGCTTGTTTCCACACGATTCGCATTGCGTCCGCACTGCGTTGTGGTCGCAGAACCCACAGCTGCCGAACGCCTCCGCTGTGCGCTGCTGGAAGCGTCGGTATCCGCGCTGCACCGGAACGACCAAGCGCCGCAGACTCCGATACGCATGGACGTCCATAGTCTCGTGAAGCAGCTTTCCGGTGTTGGTCGCTGATGGCGAGCTCATGTGCGTCTGCCACTTGGTCCAGCAGCCCAAGCACAGCTCCAGCCCCACGGAAAAGACGAAGACTGCAGGCAGCTCATTGCCACATTCGTCACAAGGCCCCATGCGCTGCAGCTCAAGTCGTCTATTCCACTGGCGCTGAGCTCGCTTTCGACGGAATGCACACTGCAGCGTGATGGCCGCACGCTCGCGTCTCGCGTCACGACGCAGATGCGCCACCCATTGCTGCGTGTGGTGCCGTCGGTAGTGCTTTTGAATGATCTGAGCGCTTTTGTCTCGTCGCCACTCGCCCAGAAGAACGCCAAACACCTTCCAGAAGTGGTGGCTCGCCCACAACCTTTGCAGCTTCCAAGCAGCAGTGTTCTGGCACTGCAAGTGCCGCATTGCGAGGTATTGCTTGCGTCCAGCACGTCCACGCACCAGTCTCTGGATTCGCCGAGCCGCTTTATCGCGGCAATGGATCGCTATTTGCCGCCGTAGACCCAGAAAAAAGTACCAGCGAGAGATCGCACGCTGGATTCGCTTGGCCGCGGTGGTTTCCAGAGCGTAAGTGGCCGCTGCCCAGCCAAATTTCTTGGCCACGAAGTTCCTGTACGCCATGCGGATGGTCGTGGCCCCCTGCGCCTGGATCGCCAGGCTCTTGGCCACGTGCTGAAGCTTCCGGTGCACGAAGCTCCAGTAGACTCTCTGGATCTTGGCTGCGGCCTCGTGACGTCTCCTGCGCTCGTTCTGACGCTCGCAGTTGGTGTAGAACGAACGCCGAGCCAGCACTCCTCGGATCCGCTTCTGAATGATCACGGCTGCGAGGGAGTCGCGCAGTCGGCAGCGAAGGCGAAGCACCAAGCGCCGGGCTAGATGCCCACGCACCTGAGCTTGGATCTGCACAGCACAGCAATTGTGATGGATGTCTCGCTTGAGAGCGTGGACCACGATTCTCCCTCGGTGTCCTCGATAAACTGCTTGGATCTTGCGAGCTTGAAACCATCGCCGAACAAGAGCCTTTCGCTTGAGTTGTCGACATCGCTGCAGGAAGCCTCGGATGGCTCGTTGGATCCTCACAGCACTCGCGTTCTGGATCCTCACGCGCTGTCGCCGCTGCAGCAGGCGCTTGAGCACCGAGATGCGAAGGAACCGCTGGACTTGCAGTGCTGCCTGCGTTCGACGACTTTGCCTCAGATCCGATAAAGCTGCATGCTTCCTCCACGCAGTCTGAATGCAGGCACTGGCTGCTAATTGCTCCTGGTTCTGCTCAATCGCCACAGCCTCGCACCATCGCGGCCAGTAGGTCTGCAGCACCGGCACTATCAGTCGACGACGCACCAGTTGCTGCGTGCACTTGCGTACGCGTCTCGAGCGATGGAACAGCAGTCGTCTCTGGAGCTGCAGCTCCAGCTGCTTGACATCGAACGTGTTGGTGTTACCACGCTGCGGAGTTTTTCGTGAAGAACTAACCGGTGCTGGAGGAGCAGCCACCCGCTCCAGCACTTTGAACGAGATGCCGCTGGCTTCGGGGCCGTAGAGCTGATAGCACTTGGCCAGAGCCTTGTGCGCGTGCTCTCCGATCTGCAGGTCGTGGAAATTCTGCGCCGCTGCGTTCTTGAGATCCCACGTCGTGCCGAAGAAGCAGTGGCCGGTCTTGGCGTTCTCGAGCACGTACACGCCCGCGTTGATCTGCCGTTCGTCGCTGCTGCTGTCCTCCCACTGGTTCTGCGTCGCCCTGCGCTTCTTCGGACTGGAGTTCGCAGCCAGTTTGGGCACCACGCGCTTCTTCTTGCTGATGAGCGGCTTGGAAGGACTGGTGACGTCCATTAGCAGGCGTCGCGTGTCGCCATTGACCGGCTTGCGCATGCTGCTGGTCTTGGCCTGCGGGCTCTTGAGCTGCGGAGAGCGAGGCAGCAGCACCGCCTCATTCTTTTGATTCAGTTGTGTGGGACTCGCTTCTTCAGCGCGAAGATCCATCACCGAGAGACGTCGAGTCCATTTGGCAAAACCGTCCGATTGAAATAGTCGTCAATGGGTTACTATTTGTATTGAGCAGTCAGCGCCGTGTAATCTATGGGATCTCTTCTGTCTCTAGGCTTCTGCTGCTGCCTCCGTCTCCTTCTTCGACTCCTCGTCCTCTGACGAAGGAGACTCGTTCAGCACGGCGTAGTAGTCCGGGTTGGCGTCCACGCAGTCGCGCAGGCCCAGCGTCTCCTCGCGGCAGTGGTCCACGAACTCCAGGCCCTGCTCCTTGCACTTGTCCAGGCACGCCTCCCAGCGCGTGAAGATCACGCCGCAGGGCCCGGCCTTCATGAACTTGCAGAAGCCGCACTCGGGCTTGCCGGTCTCGCACGACTCGCTCTCGCGGTCGTAGGTGGACGACAGGCAGACCGTGCCCTTGAGCTCCAGTGGCGTCTCGGTCGGCTGGGCCTTGGCCACCTTGGCCTGCACGGCCGGGAACGGGCTGTAGAGCGGGAAGTAGGTCGACTTGAACGCCGGCAGCTCGCCCGTCCACTCGGCCTCGGAGTTCTCGACCTCCTCGGCCAGGAACTTGAGCTTGTCGCTGGCGCGCAGACGCTCCAGCAGCACGTGCGAGTGGCCCTGCGGCGCCTCGGCGGACGACGAGAGCGTCAGATGCGCCGGCTCGGCGTCCTTGGCGTTGGCGAAGTCCAGCGGATCGCCCTGCGCGGTGGTGACGCTCACGAGCACCTGCATACACACGGAGGAGAGAGGTCGTTAGGCCGAGATCCGAGCCATTGGGAGCTTGTTGGGTGACGCACCGCCTGCGTGTGGTCGTCCTCGACGTAGCCGCTGACGCGCACGATGGCGTCGGAGCCCATGATGGGCGCGAAGGCGTCCTTCTCCTTGTCGCTCGGGTTGTACTGCAGCACGACCACCAGGCGGCCGCTCTCGTCCGTGGCGAACTTGGTCGGGTACGCCTTCTTGAGCTGCTCGGCGCCCTGGCCGGTCACGAACACGCCGATGTAGTCCACCAGCGGCTGCTGCTTGGGCTCGTCCTCTTCCTTCTTGGCCTCCTCCAGGCGGGCGGGTGAAGCGGCCAGGCCCAGCACCGAGGCGGCGGCCACGGCCGGGAGCGCGTGCGCACGCAGCGCCAGGCGGAGTGTCTGGTGGAAGGCCATGAGCTTCTAGATCGAGTGGAAATGATGCATGGTAGTCATTAAAACGGGTCGTGACTACCTGGTAGTCAGAGTCCAATGATGCTCTAATCATTCAGGTGGTCCACATGGCAGCACGCGTAATCCGTGCTTTGCTCTTAGTTTAGGACAGAGAAACCGAAAAGAAATTTCTCGATCTAGGACGATGACCGCAACGGAAACAAAGACGTGACGCAAGGGGCCAGCTGTCCTACCTACACTCTGGTGTCAGCAGCTCATCTCAGGCGAATGCTTCTCTTCGTTCTCGTGGCCGTGGAAGAAGACCGGAGAAGCCCAGCGGAGAAAAAGGAGGAGAGGGCGCATCCTCTGAAATATTGCGCATCGGCCCATTGTGGCTGGTTTCTACCGCCAACCCAGGCCAGACCACTCCGCTGGCCGCCGCGCAAGGAAGATAACTCATGTGCTGCTCCACGGTCCGCAGCAGCTCCAGCCGCATGGTGCGGCTCACCACGACACCCTCGGTCTGCAAGCAGCAACCGCTGAGTGTGTACGCGCGCGTCTGGCGGTTCGTGCAGACCCAGCTGCATCTGCGGCCCACGCCCATCGCGCCCGTCAGCAGCAATAGCAACACAGAGGAGCTGCCGTGCTCGTGGGGAATGATTCCGGTGCTCAAGGAGCTGGAAGCGGCCACATGGAGCGCTTCTTCTTCGTCCTGCAGGCCGGTGCAGCCGCCCAGAGCAGCTGTCCATTCAAGAGACCAGCACTACAGCCACCACGGCGCAGCGCGCACCAAGTGCCAGAACTGCGCGCAGCTGTTCTTCAAGGCGCTGGCCGAGTCGGACCGCTTCTGCGGCCTGGACTGCAAGAGCTCCTTCGAGTACATGCAGCACGTGGACGTGCTGGCGCAGTCCCAGCTGAGCGACTGGTCGCTGGCCACCTGAAGCCTCAAGTCTGTACGATACTAAGTTACCATAGCACTAAGTTAGCAATTCTTCCAGTGAGTTAATTAAGATCATCAAGTGGATTCAAAGTACAATTGGTCGTCTCGCAGGCACACGGACGTGGCGCGGTGCAGCTTGGCCAGCCCGAAGGTCTCGAGGTCGTCGCAGGTCGTGAAGTGGTGCGCGATCGAGATGAGCTCGGCGTCGAAGCGCTGACACACGATGCGCGCGCCCACGTTGCCGCCGATGCCGGCCAGCGCGCGGCCCTTGAGCGTGCCCATGACGTACACGTCGCCGTCGGCCATGACTTCGGCGCCCGAGCTCACGTTGCCCAGCACCACGAGCGATTTGTTCTGCGCGAAGACCTGCTGGCCGGAGCGCACGGAGCCCGTGAGCACCATGGGCTCCGTATCCAGCGCTGAGATGGAGCCAGTGGGCTCCATAGACACGCTGGTCGACGGCTCCATGGGCTCCGACGGCTGGTGCTGCGGCTCGATGGCGGCGGCTTCCTCGTGCTCCATGGCGGGCGCCAGACGCGTGTTGATGAAGGACGGCAGCTGAAGCGCCGCCGCGACCTGCTTGACGTCCTCACTGGCGTTCGTAACGCCCACGGGGTGGTAGCCAGCGTTCTATGAAGCGCATTCGCTCGTTTAACATTCCTTCCATTGGTCCAGTCAGAGACAACGCACGCACCTGCAGATGCTCCAGCTCTGCGCGCAGCTCGTGCTTCTTGATGGGGCGGGCGTGGGGGCTGCCGTCGCTCGAGACCAGCTGCATGTCCAGCACGATGGGCGTCTTGTGCGCGCGCGGGGTCTTCATGGCGGCCGCGCCGGCGCCGCGCACGAGCGTGAGTGTGGGCAGCAGGAAGGACCGGCCCTGGAACTCCAGCGACCGCACGGCGCTCTGCGAGGACCCGCTGCTGCGTCTGCCGGCCGCCACGACCGCCTGCTGCGACAGCGAGCGCCTCAGCACGCGCTGCATGAGGGCCATGAGGAGGATCGAGGGGGCGATAATGCGCCTAAGTGCGAATATGCGCCAAACCTGCCTGGTTTCCCCGTTTACCGTTTTTTTGTACACAGATCACGCTTCATTTACACCGTTTATCGTCGCGGATCTTCTCAGTGTGTTTCCGGCAACCGAGAGGGCAAGACAGAGCGAGTCTTGGTAGATGCTCGCGGCGCTGGGCGTGTCGGAGAAGCGCGCGCGAAGGGCAATGCTGCTGCCGTCTTAACCGTCTGCATGGTCCTGGCACGTCGCTCGGCGGTGGTCATGCAGATAATCAAGATGGCGGCGGTGTCGACCCTCCGCACCTTCTTTTCCGCCACGCCCAGCGCCGCGAGCATCTACCAAGACTCGATCCGTTGCGACGTCGAAGGCCAGTCCGCGCTTCTCCGTCTCCTCCCATTGAGCTCAAGCAACGTCCATCACGCCCCAAGGCGGACCGCATTCGCGCCGAGGTGTTTGCTGTTGAAGGCAAGACGCGCAGCAGCAGCTCCAGCTCCAACACCAGCGCCACCGGTGCTGGAGCTGGACGTTGATCAGAAGCTGGTGTTGGAGCTGGACGTGGATTTTAAAGCTCGTCCGCCAAATCCAGCCCCGACCGCCGCTGATGCGGACAAGACCGACCGCTTTGTGGTCGCGGTCTCTGCTCTTCAGCAGTAGAGCGGAGATCATGGCCTCAAGGTGGTTGATCTTGTTCGCATCAGCGGCGGTCGGAGCTTGATTTGGCGCTTGAGCTGGTGCAACGGAGAGGAGACGCTAGCGCACCGGAGAAGACGTGGAGGTCGATGCCGTCTTGATCATCTTGATGGTAGTCGTCCGCCGCTCAGCGATGGACATGCGGACGGCGTTCGAGCGGACGGGGGTGACGGCGGTGGCTGTCGGAGCGAGTGGCGTCCAGGCATTTTGGCTGGTTCTGTGCCTTGAGCAGCTTAGTCAAAATCTCGTGTTTTATCCGTTTGATGCCGTGCGTAGTCCATTGCATTGCGTATCCTATTTATTCGAATGTCCATAGACAGACACAATGTTACACAGATCACGATTCATTCACACCGTTTAACGTCTCGGAAGTCAGACTGGACTGGGGTCGCCACTGTCTCGGGGCGAGAGCTTCCACATACCACCGCCGCCTCCGGTGGCGCTGCCGATGCTGTCGCGAACGCTGGCGGCGCTGCCCAGGAACCGCCGTCGACGCAGTGCTGGCTCGCGGTAGTAGTCACCAGGTCTCTCGGGCGACACGAAGGCTTCGTCTCCGCGCAGGAAGCTCTTGTTGCTGTAGTTGTGGAAGGCCAGCAGCGCTGTGGTCTCGTCCTGCTTGACTGGCGCTTGGACTTGAATCTGAGGGTCCACCACTGACAGCGTTGAGATAGTGAGAGCGGGAGGCGGATGGCTGGCCGTCGAGATGGAGTCTCCACGCGAGCGCTTGCGTCTGGGCGCCTGGTGATGCGGGTGGTTGCAGCGTCGGCCCAGGATCTGCTGCGACGCGCTCTTGGCCGTCTGGGCGTACGCACGCTCCTTATCGCGCACGTACCACCAGAGACACACGATGTAGGTGACCATGAGCAGCCCCAGCACGGTCGTGCTCTGCATCTTGGTGCCGCGCAGCAGGAAGAAGCCGCTCATGGCGCCCTGGTAGATCAGCAGACTGAACGTCGTGGCGTGCGTGGCTGTGCGTGCGACGCTGCCGCGGCCCTTGATGCGCGGCCGCACGTACAGGAGCTGGTACTTGTCCACGACGTGCTGCATGGCGAAGTAGAACAGTCCGATGGGCAGGATCAGCGGCACAACTGTGCTGAACGTGAGCACGACAGTCATCATGCTGATCTGGATGGCCGTCTGCGTGCCCGTGAAGAACGTCCAGGCCTCCACAGCATCCACATGCTCTCTGGCCGTCACAGCGCGCGGCTTCTCCCAGCAGAACTTGAAGTACTCGCTCACGCGCAGCAGACTGATGGCCGTGCCCAGGAAGCACCGCTGCAGCACGTAGTTGACGTAGAAGATGCCCGAGTTGTGCAGGAAGAGCGTGCCTAGCATGTCCAGCACCTCGCCTCGCTCGCGCAGGTACAGCATCACGGCGTCGATGGACACGAAGGCCAGACTGGGCACGCACACCGTGTTGAAGACCAGGTACACGGCGGCCGTGCGCAGGATCATGCGCTCCTTGGCCGAGTCCGTGGCGATGGGCTGGATGCGGCCGGCGATGCGCAGCACGTTGAGCAGCACGGCGTTGATCATGACCAGGATGAGCGTCGGAATATATGTGACCATCATCTTGGCCATCTGAGGGGAGAAGGCCTCGACGGCATCGCTCACGCTGGAGACGATGTCCGAGAGCGACTTGGCAGCGTCCGAGCTGTAGGACGTGGAGCTCGAGATGGCCGACGTCACGGCCACAGGCGACGTGAACAGGAACAGCAGCACGAGGATCACGAGGTTCACGAGCAGCACGACGGCCGTGCGCTTGCCGAACGGGAAGGACACGGCGTTCCAGTCGATATCGTCCGGCTCTGGTGCTGCCGACATGTGCCATCGCGTGATGCCGAGCTCTCGGACGTATCGCTTGAGCTTGGGCATGGCGCTCTCGGGGAACCGCTCGAGGATCGACATGATGGAGCGGTTGCGCACTCGTCGCACGAAGCGAGCGCGCAGACGATCGGTCTTGAAGATGATGAAGGCTCGTCCGGCGCCATTGTTGAGGCGGATCATGCGCTGCAGACACTCGCGCTCGGCCTCCTGTAGCTGCGTGATGCGCGTCTGGATGCGGCGCTCGTTGTCCTTGAACGCCTTGGAGTTGCACTGGCACAGTCGATGCAGGTACGGGTACTTCATGCTGCCCGGCAGCAGCCAGAGCGACCACGGAATGCGTTCGCCCCGCTCCCGCATCTCGAACAGGATCCGCTCTCTCTCCAGCGTCTGCTGCTGCGACCGGCGCGCGTTCTCGTAGCCGTGGAACTCGGCCAGGTTGAGCACCACAGACACGTCCTCGACGTAGCCCGGGAAGACCTCGTGCATGAGGTACAGCAGCCGCTCCTCGCGCAGCGTCTTGGGCAGTCCGCGGTCGATGAACAGCGACCTGGCGCTCAGCTCGGACGGCTGCATGCCGATCAAGTGCTTGCGCTTCTTGGGCTTCGCCTGCTTCTCTTCGTGATGCGCTTCCAGTTCGTGGTCTGGCTCGGTCGGCACGTTGGGCGTGGGTCTGGGGATGCTGCAGAGCTGACTCAGCTTCTGGTAGAACACGATGAAGGCCAGCGTGAAGAGGTAGCACGTGGCCACGGGCGCCCACATGTACGGCGACTCGGCCGGGATGGAGAACATGGTGGCATGCGCAAATGACCACCAGCGGTCGTCCGGCCCCACCAGCGCACTGGCCGCCGCGCCTGTTGAGGAAGACGAGGAGTTCCCGGCCGCCAGAGTCGCCATGGACGGCGTAGGCGTGGGCGTGGGCAGATTGGCACCGAGCTTGAGCGTGGACGTCCCAGCGGCAGCAGCTGCGACGGACGTGATGCTGTAGGCGCCCAGCGTCAGGTACAGCGGCAGCAGCAATGCAAGCGCGTAGATGCTGAGCGCCAGCAGGAACCGGCAGGCGTAGACCTGGTACATGAGGTAGAACGTGCCCTCGGGCCCGAGCTGCGTCTCGATCTGCGAGTCCTGGATGGGCGTGCGCCACATGAGCACCCACCACTTGCGCATTGTGAACGGGTCGTCCTTGCGCGCCGAGAGCACGGAGGACGAGCGGAAGCTGAAGAGACTGAAGCGCGTGCTCTTGGCGAAGCGCTGGAAGATCACGAAGGCCACGAGGAAGAGCGCGGCGTTGAGCCCGAAGACGTAGCCCAGGCCCTGCCAGCCCATGGCGGCCTCTCTGGCCACCGTGGCGTTGTAGTCCACGCGCCAGATGCTCAGGTGCTTCTTGCTCACCGTTGGGGGCGGCACGAAGCTCCCATTGAGTCCGTCCATGAGGTCTTCTAATGCCAACAGAGGCAGAGACGCATGAGTTCTGCCTCAATACTGGCCCCTTCCGTGCAAGAAGATCACCGCGCGCGAATACCGACGGAAACCGGTACGCTGAATGGATGGACCTGCGTTGACACATGGGTGCGCGAACTAATTTATCGCTTTACAGAGGACGGAACATGGGTGTTTTAGCCGCTTTACTTGTTTATCTACCCACGTACCCTCACTGGGTTACATCGTAACGTACCCCCGTGAGCTTACAGCACCTTCTTGTTGAGCGCTCGCACCGTCTGGTGGATCACCTGGTCGATGATGCCGATGACGGTGAAGACGCCGCCGATGATGGCGCAGGCCGACGTGATGAAGTGGTAGAACGGCACCACGGCCTCCGTGATGCGCACCGACATGGCCGACAGGTCGTAGCGAAACATGATGGACGGCAGGTCCTCCGTCTCGAGGTACTCGTTGCTATGGGCCGTGTACTTGTACACGCTCACGCTCGGGTCGCCGTTGCGCTGCACGTACTCGTTGGTCACGACCTTGATGTAGTGCACGTACGTGTGGTTCTTGTAGTACGCCGTGAACTCCTGGCCGTCCAGACGGTGCATGTACAGCTGCACCTGCGCGCTCTGCGGGATGCTCGAGACCTGGCGCGGCGTCAGGTGCTCGCCGAACCACAGCTCGTTCACCGTGTGCGTGGCGTTCACGAGCGACGAGTCCATCGAATACGCCGGGTTGGCCAGGTGCACGTGGAAGTTGCCCGGCACGCGCTTGACGTACAGGTAGCCGTAGAGGCGGCAGCCCTCGGGGCCCGTGGCGCGCGCGATGACCTGGCCTTTCTCGGCGGCCTCCTTCTTGTCCTGCTCATGCAGCTTCTTCTTGCGCACCTCCACAGCGTCCGTCTCGCCGTCGAAGAGCTGCTTGAACTTGCCGATGAACGCCTCGACCGTGCGGTCGCCAAAGTACATCTCCACGGGGCTCACGTCGCCGTCCTTGTAGAACAGGATCGTCGGGTACGCGCGGATGAACTGCTTCTGGCACAGCCGCGGCTGGTCCTGGCAGTCCACGGACGCCACGCGCATGCGCTGGCCGTAGTGCAGCGACGGCAGCGTCTTGGCCACGCGCGTCCATGTGGGCTCGAGCCGCTTGCACCAGATGCACCAGGGCGCGTAGAAGTCCACGGCCACGTAGTGGTGCTCCTTGATGAACGCGTCAAAGGTGTCGTCCGTGAGCACGGTCACGACAGCGTCCGACTCGGGCAGGTCGCCGTAGAGCGCATCGTTGGCGTACTGCGGCGTGAGCTGCTCCTCGTTGGCCAGACCCACGTGGCGGCCCTTGTGGTCGATGCGGATCTTGTAGATGTCCTTGGTCATGTTGTGCTTGCGCGTGCCCGTCATGTCCGAGACGTCCACGGTGGCAAATTCGCACGGCAGATCGGGCACCGTGATGTTGAAATTGATGCGCATCATCTGGTCCAGGCCCTCGTCCATGACGATGTCGTACTTGTAGTCCACCGTCAGGTACGAGTTGAACTCCAGGATGAACAGGATGAACATGATGAAGCAGCCGGCGATCGAGAGACTTACACCCGGCAGCGTACTCACGGTCAGATCCTGCAGGAGAGCGTGATTGAGTAATCATCACAGCCGCAGCCGCCAGCCAGAGACAGACACACGCACCTCTGGGATCTTCTTGTAGAAGTCCCATTTCTTCAGGACGTCCATGGCACCCATCGTCTCTCCGTAGCTCTTGCCTGACTGAAGCGATCTGCCTTTGGCTCCCCCCCTCCCCTCTGAACGTCCGACAAGTGGCATCCCTGTCCAAACGCATACGATCGGATACCGCAGGGTATGGGGTCCACACGACACGCTCTATGCTGCAGATCCATCACTATACGCAGCACAAGTCTGAAAAGGTCATGTAACGAATGCGACTGATTTGCAAGCACCAAAGATCGCATGACGAAGCGTCACACATATCGACTGCAGACTGTGACTGAAGCATGGGTCTGCTGACGTTCGTGAGGGGCTCCAGCCTGTCTGCTCTGGTGGAGATCGCTCTGCTGGTGCTGCTCTGTGCGCTGGATGCGCGCGACCTGTCCTTCAAGCTGCGCTGGGTGGGCTCGGACGACGCCTTCGCCTTCTCCACGTCCGTCACAGAGCCGCTGGCCACGCACGTGTTGGAGCCGACTGAACCGCTCGTGGCGTCTGGAGATCCGATTGAGAGAGCCTCTGGATGGATCTCGTTCCTGGAAAAGTGCGAGTCCATGCAGCCGTTCCGCGGAGGTTCCTTCCTGTACACCCGCAACGTGAACTGCCAAGTGGGCGGCCCGACCGACGAGACCAGCGTTCTGGTGCCTGAACTGATCACGACTGGCAATGTGCGCGTGGACTCCATGACATGGGCGGCCTGTCGACTGCTCTACTCGCATCGCAAGCCCTCCATCTGCCACGAAGGCTTCGTCACGGACTTCCTGCGTCGGTACAAGATGCCGCGAACCCAATGGGTGACAGCAGCCATGATGGCCGAGCCCTTCTCCAACGCTGAAGTGGAGCTGCTCGGTCTGTTGGACGTGATAGGCAAGAGCATGCCGCTGTCGCGTGTGGTCTGTGTCGAAGGCTTTGCTGTTACCAACACCAGCGCAAGCAGCAGCGCCAGGCACCAGGCGCATGTGTTTGGCTGCGGCAGTCCGAACCTGTTCCTGAGCGCCTTTGTGGGCCACTACGCCACAGCTTTTGTCGATCTGCAAGCGAACAAAGCCGAGCTCAAGATAGATGACGCGGCGGTGCTCGGAATGCACTTTACTGTGCGGCAGAACGCCGTCAGCTCCTACGTGGTCGGGAAGAACGCCGACGGAGCGATCTCGCTCACGCACTCGACCGAGCTGAACGTGAGCTGCTCGGGCTTTCTTTACATGCTGATGCTTCTGCTGGACGCCACACTCATGTACTTCTACGCCTCAAGCTCCTTGGAGGTCGTGCAGCGTCTGCATTCGCCGACGCAGCTCAGTGACACCAAAACTACCAAAGCCAATCAGTCGGCGCGCACGACCTTCCTAACGTGTTCGCTGTATCGCAGCCAGCCCATCGTATTGGTCACAGTGCTGGCGAGACTCCTGGCTTGGATGCTTGTGCTCCCGAACGCTCTTGTCTGGACCTGGGGCGACTCGTTCAACAGCGCGATCCAGATCTGTCTCTGGAGTGTCCGCCCTTGCGCTCTGTTGGTAATTCTGGTCCACGGCCTCTGGGATCTCTGCGTCTTCATCAGTGAGAAGAGAGCGTACGTGTTCGCCCAGTGCACGTTCATCACGAGTTCGGAACTGCTCGCAGTGTTTTCGCTCATGGCATTTGCGGTGCGAGGCCAAATGATCGCCATGCGCACTGAGAAACATACGCTCGAGGTCCAGCAGCTGATGGACAGCACCAGCTTTCGAGACCGATACGTGCTGAGCAATGCCTACAATGACGATCCAGCCACCATGAGCCGCGGTTCATCAACGCTCTGGATCGTGTACAAACCGCTCTTGAGTCTGCTGCTCTTGTCGCTGCTTCTCGCGTCCGCTGTCATCGCGGGGCGATTCGCTGTGGTCCAGTACTGGCACAATAAGCGCACTGCGTCATCCAGTCAGCTGGTCGCCCCAGCTTCCAGCAGCAACAGCAGCAGCAGCAATGCTCAGACAGAACGTGGTGCCTCTGCTGCCGCCACTACTTCCTATGCGCGTCTGCCTCTTGAGGAACTGCTGAATGTACCCATTCGGGCCAAGCAGCTTGTTCGCGATGGCGCCACGTCTTCATCTGCCATGGATGAGACGCTGCGTCCCGTGCAGTTCATGGAGCACGGCGTCGTGCTGGACGATGGCCGCTACCTGCGCACCAGACGCGGCTTTTTCCGCGTCGTTCCGGCCATGATCCACCTGGACGACCACATCAACGCAGCAGACGAAGCAGCGGACGGTCCACGCGCGTCCCCTTCCAAGCGCCGGCGGAGCGCACTGTTCCCCTCGTCCGCTGCGTCCGCTCGAGTGGATCCACTCCCGCGCAAGTAAAATACTTGTGTTTAATACATTCCCTGATACGTACCATTCCCACTGGTACATTCATGTATGCCACACCACGCGCATCAAAGGGGGGAGAAGAGCTGACAGAATCGGGAAGAAGCAAGATGGAGACCGAGTGGCACACGCTGGGCAAGGTGCAGTACCAGAAATGGACGGTCTACGAGATGGAGTGGGCGGACGAGGTCAAGGACCTGCGCGACTACCTGTCGGCCGTGGCGCCCTTCGGCGGGCCCATTGCACTGCTGCGCGACCCCAAGAAGCTCATCAAGATCGACGCCGGCCGCACGCTGGCCCGTACGCTGCTGCTGTTCAACGCGTGCGGCAAGAAGATCGGCGAGGTGCCGTGGGCCATGTACGACGAGAAGGACGCCACTACAAGCCGCGCGAACGCGCTGGTCGGCATGTACTGGACGGACGAGCTGCGTCTGCTGTGCGTGTTTGAGAACGGCGCGTGCATCTCGTTCACCATGATGGGCGAGATCGAGACCCAGTTCGTGATCCTGCCGCCCAACTCCAAGGACAAGATCGTGAGCTTCGAGTCCTGGGGCGGCGGCATTGTGGCGCTCTCGGAGAAGATGGCGCTCGTCCAGGTGCTGGACATCGACTCGGTGCGGCCCAAGGTCTCGCTGCTGCCGGACTGCGGCCTCTCGGATTCCAACCCGCCCACGTGCATGGCCGTGCTGGAGCCGCGCTTCCTTAAGTCCATCTACCCGGAGGTGCTCCTGGGCACGGCCAACAAGTCGCTCGTGGTCGTGAGCAAGGAGGGCGGCTCGCAGGACATGAAGCTGCAGGAGTCCATCAAGGCGCCCATCTCGTCCATCGCCATCGCGCCCAACGGCATGTTCATGGCCATCTTCTCGCAGGACGGCATCCTCACGGTCATGAACACCATGATGGACAAGAAGATCCTGTCCTTCGACACGCAGAGCAAGGCCAGTCCGCTCAAGATGTGCTGGTGCGGCGAAGACTCGATCCTGCTCTACTGGCCCAACGCCGGGCTCATCATGGTCGGCCCTTACGGCTCTTGGCTGCGCTTCCCGTACGACGGCAGTCTGATTCTGGGCCAGGAGATCGACTGCTGCCGCGTGTACAGCTCCACGGTGCACGACATCGTGATTCGCGTGCCTACCTGCGTGGAGAACATCAAGGGTGTG
The DNA here is from genome assembly GCA_023337935.1 of Elongisporangium anandrum. Classification (NCBI taxonomy): domain Eukaryota; phylum Oomycota; class Peronosporomycetes; order Pythiales; family Pythiaceae; genus Elongisporangium; species Elongisporangium anandrum. The sequence continues at coordinate 85,944 of JAADXR010000066.1, forward strand.
GGCTCCACGGCCGCCGCTGCCATGCTCTTCCAGGCGCTGGACGCCATCGACTCGGGCGACGCCAAGGCCGACGAACACATTCGCTTCATTCAGAGCCAGAACACGCTGGAGGAAGCCATCAAGGACTGCATTGAGGCCGCTGGCAGTGAGTTCGACTACGCCTCGCAGGCCACGCTGCTGCGCGCTGCCTCCTACGGCAAGTGCTTTGTGAACTCAGCCATGGACCCGACGCTCTCCATTGAAGCGGGCGCCAATCTGCTGGACACGGAGCAGTTTGTGGAGATGTGGCGCAAGATCCGTGTGCTCAACGCGCTTCGTCAGCAGAACGTGGCGTTCCCGCTGACCGTCGGCCAGTTCGATCGTCTCAGTGCCGAGGTCGTGATCAGTCGTCTGGTGTCCATGCGCCATCACTTCCTGGCTCTGAAGATCTGCGAGTATATGAAGATCACGACGGACCGCGTGCTCGTGCATTGGGCTTGCGAGAAGGTCAAGGCTGCAACAAATGTTCCGGATGACGAGCTGGTCGCGCTGATCCGCAAGAAGCTCAAGAACGCCACGCTGGTGTCCTACGCCGATATCGCCAGTTGCGCTGAGCGTGCCAACCGCCGCCGTCTCGCGACCATGTTCCTGGATCTGGAAGAGAGCGCAACCGACCAAGTGCCGCTGCTGCTGTCTATGGGCGAGTTCGAACTCGCACTGCGCAAGTCTCTGGAGTCCAACAACACCGATCTGATCTACATGACGCTCTTCCACTTGGAACGCACACTCCCGTCCATGGATGAGTTCCGCTATGTGCTGAATCGCGACCCATCGTACGTGGAGGCCGTGAACCTCATGCTGATTTACTACAAGGCCAGTAAGAGCTCTCGACTCTCAGTGCTCTGGAACGACGTCACTGGTGCTGAAAACGATCTGTTGCTATCGTTCAAGACGTCGGAGCTGGATGAGAAGATCAACGCTCTGAAGGACGCCACTGCTAAATACAACGCAGCTAAGATGCCTATGCGAGCCAAGCTTGCCGAGGAACAAATGGATCTGCTGCAGGAGCAGCGAAAGCTTGAAGAGCGCGTCGAGAACGTCAAGAAGCGCACGTTTGTGGGCATGTCCATATCTGATACCATGCGCATCATGATCAAGGACAGCAAGTACGAGCCCAAGCTGCTGCCTCTCGCAGCTACGTTCTCCAAGAAGTTCAAGGTCCCTGAGAAGCGGTTCTACCGCGTGAAGATCAACGCGCTGGCCGAGACGCACCAGTGGGACGCGCTGCAGAAGTTCTCGCAGGAGAAGAAGAACCCGCCGTGTGGCTTCAAGGTCTTTGCGGTCGCGTGCTTGCGTGAGGGGGAGAAACAGATGGCCGAGGCCTACACGGCTCGCATCACGGCCGTGGACGAGAAGTTCGAGACGCTGATCCATTTGGAAATGTACAACGACGCGCTGCAGCTGGCCATCAAGCTCAAGGACCCGGAGAAGCTCACGAGCGTGCGTAACTTGTGCGGCGACCAGGATATCTGTAACGCCGCTGACAAGGCAGCCATGGACCTGGGCTTCGTGTCGTAGATGTGAGAGATCTCATTATCTGTCTGAATATGTACCCACCTCTCACTTCAACTCCACTGTGGTCATTTGCGTAATTTGAAGAAACCGCGCATCCGGTGATTACGATTCCGGCGTGAACAGTGATCATTCAGAATTTGGAAAAACCTCTATAAACGCATACGTTACAAACCGGCAGTTGTGCTAGTCGACTTGAATCCGGATTACGAACTCGAAACGGACTATTGTGTTGGGTAGGGGAGGCCGTTCTTTGCACTGAACGCGCCCCACGTAGCACTTAATACAGTACCCTGCGAACCAGATGGTGGGTTCACGTGTACCAGCGCGACTGGCACATTGGTGATGAGGGAACTGGCCTTCCATTGGGCTGCTTACATATCACGCACTGCTGACTCCTAACGATTGATCTAGATGTTGGCCACTTGGCCCTCGCTCGCACTCCAGCTGAAGTGGTCTGGACAGAAGTTATTCGTGCGCTCGGACGCAGGCTTGCGGCAGTTGGGCGCCACGCAGCGTTTGCCTAAATGATAGTGACGATTGATTAGTGCTGCCCACCATGAGGTGATCGATGACGTGCCGTCTGTCGTGTAGACGGAGACCGACTTACCGCCTCCGTGTGCCCAACACAGACCGAGCGAGACCGCGATCTTGGTGCAGTCGTCGGCCTTGCAGCGCGTGCCGCCGCCGTGGGACCAACAGATTCCTCTGGATTTCGCTCGCTTCGTACAGCCGTCGACCTTGCAGATCGTGTAGCCGCCTAGTGAACCAAAGAGCACACACGCAAGATCAAAGAGCAGTCAGACCACCGGATTACGTGAAAAATTCCGAGCCATGCGATCCCCATGCACCCATTCTGGCCCCAAGACCGGTTACTGAACGCACGATACGTACCATGTTTCCAGCACAGTCCACGATTCTGCGCACGACAATTGCACCCATCGATACTGCACCGCTTGCCGCCCTGTCACGCGCAAATGCGTGGATCAGAATCGCTCGATCTCCATGTAACATGATACGCTAAACATAGCGCTTTCTTACCCCGTGGCGGATGCAGAGGCCGTGGTCCACGACGTATTTGTTGCAGCCGATCTCCTTGCAGATGCGGGCCTTGCGCTGCTTCTTCTTCTTGATACCAGGCGCAGAGTCGGCACCTCTGCGGTTGGTTCTGGTTGGCGCCACTGCCTCCAACGTCTGGATCTGCTGGTCCTCGCTCAAGTCCATGTCCTCGCTGGACTCTTCGTCTGCCGAGTGGTCTAGAATGAAGTCGATCGAGCCTTTGGCAGCCATCATTGGTGGCTTAAGGTCGTCCGCTTCTGCGTCCGCCTGATTCATGTGTCCGACGGCAGTGCGCTCGGCCTTAATCGGCCGTACGGTGGCTTGTCGAGTGCGCATGTTCTCGCGAAGCCAGAGAGTGGAGGGGAGAGTGGCGGCGTCTGGGGAGGCGACAAGTGGCGCGAGGCGGAGGGAGAACCGCGTGGCGGTCGTCGTCTTGGCCGAGCGGTGGGGCAGACTGGGAGCCGGCCGTGCTGTTGCGGTGTCTCGAGTGAGTGGGTTGGCTTTTGGTCCGTCACCTGAGCGAACTTGAGTTTCGCATTACCACACGTTGGGACCATGGGGACCCCGAACCGCCTTTGATTCCACCAATCGCAGGCGCAGACCAGAAGCGGATGGGTGAAAAACGCCAATCGCGTAGGTTTTTTATCGTTTTTAGTGTAAGATGGTGAACTTGCGGATCTTTTTCTGGGTTTTCTTCGCCGTTTCTTTCTATTTTTTCTCTTGGTCCAAAGGCTTCAAACGCGCTTGGTCCGTCATTGCATGCGTGTGGAGACCACTTCCCACGTCTCAAACCAGTAGTTTTCTCGTTAATTTCTTTTGCTTGCGTCCAGACGAAATGCGGGATTTGGGACTGAAGCAAAAGAAGGATAGACGGATCTGTTAACATTTCCCACACTTTCCCCCATTGTCATGTGTGTCTTCTCGTCAGAATGACGGAGACCATAACTTGCTGTGATATATCGTTGTAAACTGAAGAACAATAGACCAAGTTTTAGGATTTCCTATATGGATATTTTTTACTTGTCTTTTCCACAAGCAGATGCATTTCTTCAAAATACAATCTGTTGTGAGTCTTGACATGAATGAAAAATATATAAAGTGAAAAGAATCAGCTCAACGAAGCTGTTCCATAATTTTGGTTCCCCTATTCCACGTGCCTGGTGGTAATTGCACCGTGGAAACTAATAACGCGTATAGAAACGGCGCTCTGGAAGAGCCCTTTTCCCTGATCGACTAACTCTCTTGGGTTGGAAAATGCAACAGTCGCGCCCCCCTTCTGCAACTGTGGGCAACACTCGCTGCACTTACGCGATGCGTCTCAGAATGGATGCGCAATCATGCACTGAACCAGCACATGCAACTTCATGTTGAGTACATAGGATTGCTTATTCACCAACACTGAGATGAATGTGGATTCTATATTGTGCATTGCGGGTGGTAAAATAACCAGAGGAACAGGGAATTACATATACGCGGTGCTCAACGCCGCGTGATCGTCATGCGCCCATGGAGAGACGAAGAGTCGTGTTGGTATCCTGTGATGGTGGTGGATGGCTTGAGCTTTCTGATACGATTCATACAAACGACTGATGCGCTTCGTATTGCTCGTAGGCTGGGGGAGTTTGCGATTCCAGCGTGCCAGCTCTGCTGCTGGTAAAGTGCTCGTTACAGAAGTTGTCGGTCCGCTCTGAAGCTGGTTTCCGGCAGTCGTGCACAATACAGCGTTTACCTATAACCAAAAGTCGATAAGTATAAAAAATAATGAATAGACAAAAGGATAAATAACAGACTCACCGCCTCCATGCGCCCAGCAGAGTCCCAACGACACCGCGATCTTGGTGCAGCGGTCAAACTTGCAGCGAGTGCCACCGCCGTGCGACCAGCAGATGCCGCGCGACTTGGCTCGTTTGGTGCAGCTCTCCACCTTGCACATGGTGAAGCCACCGTGCTTCCAGCACAGCCCTCGGTTCTGCGCTCGACAGTTGCAGTCTTCCACGGAACAGCGCTTGCCTCCCTACGATTATACATAACCAACCCATAAGTTAGTAAACTGAGCCAAATGAATGAATATTGAGGCATGAAACGTACCCCATGGCGGATGCAGAGCCCGTGGTCGACCACGTACTTATCACAGCCCTCGGTCGTGCACACGCGGGCCTTGCGCTTCTTCTTGCTGATGGACGGCCACTGCAGTCTTGACGTCGCGTCTCGTGAGGCGGCCGCCAGAAGCGACGGCAGCGGCCTCAAGAGCGATGGCAGGGCTTCAGCAATCGGCTCTCGCTTGATCATGGGCCGCTCGCTGTCTTCGCAGGAGGAGGTGCTGAGGATGTACCAGAGCGAAGCCTTCGAAATTCGAGTCGGCTTAGCTGCCAGAGCTGAGGAGGACGCGACGGGTCCCACGCAGCCAGCAGTAATGGGCCCATGCGATGCTGTTCGTATCAACCGACGTCCTGGGGCGGCTGATACAGCCATGGGGGCGGGCGGAGGACGAAGAACTGGTTCGTATCTCGCTGTGTTGCTAGAGAAGACTGATCCTGATGCTGTGGTGGTATTGGCATTGACAGTAGAGCCATTGCTGTGCTCCGTGTAGAGCAGATCTCGGAACGAGAACATGGACATCTGGTGGCTGAGCTGGAGATGCGGGTTGCGGAGCGCAGCGTGCTGGGCGAGCGCACAGTCGACGGCGACCATTCGGGTAGCGAGAGAATACAGGAATGGCTCCTCCTCAAGAGCTGTTCAGCTTGCGAAATGCGTAAATAGAACGGGCCAGAAACTTCCTCAAACGTGGAAGAGCTGAACCCATGCGCACATGAGCGCTCCGCTGTTTCAAAAGGTCGTCGGTCGTGCGGCAACTGAGGAAGAGAGGTTGGCCGTTTCACACGCGGCCGCCGGCCGTACTGGCCCCAATTCCCCGCGCTGGCCCCATTGCCGCGACCCGTTAGCTCACGCGCAGGGCGGGGCCGTTGTTGTTACAGCAAGCGTACCCCACGTACCTCGCGTAACTGGACGCTCTTTCTGCAGATCTGTGGCTGCGCGGCCTTTGCGCTGCTTCAACTTATTCCGGAGGCCGCGCCCAAGATCCAAGATCCAAGGCGCGCTCAGTGGTGCTGCTCTGGCCCACGAGTTCGCACTGGCGACTCGGCAGAGACTCACTCGCATGTGGCAGAGGACGAAGAGAGAGAGGGAGTAAATTTTACAAATTGGATCTTCGGTGCTCCACTGAATCCTTGCTCTGGCTCAAAATGAGCGCCACGTGGACGCCCGTTTAGCGCCCGAGTGGCAAAATGAGCCAATCGTCTGCATTTTTCTGGTTCCAGTGACGCACATAAACAAAAGAAATAGAGATTCTGATGAAATGAGATATGTATGTAATGTAACGGCCTTGCACCCTTCTGTAAGTGCCTATTATAGGGCCAATGTGTCCTATAGTTATGTTTTGCACACTAGTTTTTTTAAAGTATAATTTCGACCAATGGGAGAAGCTACCGCACTTTCTGCCGTGAAAACCTAGGAAGCTCTTCGGAATCCAAGTTGGACGAGGGTTTCCAGACAGTATAGTTGTGCTCTGGATGAGGCCAATACTGGCGAGGCTTTTGTGATGATTGCACCCATTTGGCTTTGATGGATGTATTGTGAATGCTGCCAAACCGGGGCGATTCACCAAACCGCCAACAAACGCACGTTACCTCCCATTGGCCAAAAATATTATCGTGTAGTCGTTCTATTGGATATATTTTCTTTGCGCCGCAAAGGACGCGCTCATCGAGTGGTGACTGTTGTTCGATGCTCAGATGTTACTTGACATCATGTAGTTCTACGTGCAAATGTTTATGCTGAAGCCAACCCCCTGTCAAGACGCTCCTCAGCTCGAAACGGGGCTGGAGTCAGCACTTTGTTCCACCACTCCGCTTCCATTAGCAGCACCACCGCCTCCTTTCGCAGCACCACAGTGAACCAAGCAGCGGCACCATGACCTGCTTGTGGTTGCGTGGTTGCTACATGAGATCGTCAGCGTCTCGGCCTCAAACAGCAGCCACCCAACCCAAGCAGCAGCGTCTCAGACTAGTGACATCGCCGCTTTTCAGGGCATGCACGCGAGCTGAATGCGCTGACCCTCTGTGTATCGTGAGAACATCGTGCGTTGGTCCCTCGGTGGCCCAGGAGAGACCACAGCGCTGGCCGCAGCACCGTCCGCTGTGGTGCTCACCTCCATAATCGATCGTGGCGCACCAAAAGGAACCCCCCTTTTATCTGCATGTTTTGTATGCATTATTACAGGTGGGCGATTGATTGAATCACCCCGGTTTGGAAAATTTGAGTAGAACTCACAATAGTATATTTGCTTAATTATTGAATGAATTGCTAATCACGTTTAGTTATTCACAGCCGCCACCCCTCCGACGAAGAAACAGTGAAGGGCTCTTCGTTTTAATACACCGAGGCTCTGTACTGACCGAAGTCACTTCCCTCAGTACCTTCTTTTTTTTTGTACGTCAGCGAACGGAAGAACCCCATTCTGCCAGAAATCTTTTCTTTTACCAGATTTGATTGGCCACAAACTTGCATTATATTGGCTATCAGAGTTCTCTCATGCCTCTCATTTGGAGAAGATGGAAGAGAAGCACATCGGCCAAATGATCGTCCTCGACAAGTACGGAGAAAGCGACATGAAGACAGATCATGAAGACACCGGCACGGGAGAGATCACAGCTGTCTCTGACAAATGGTAGCCCAACAGAGCTCTGAATTTAATGTCATGTCTTCTCGCGATGAGCGATTGCTCTGCTTCCATAAAATAGGTCCTCGTGGAGTTCTGTCGTCACGCCCATTTGCTTATGGGAGCTCATATTCAGCTACATAACCGTCAATACACGAACCAAGATCAAGTGATGTCAATCTTCCATGCGTTCGCAGATGCTCAAGTGAATACTACATTCAACAGAAGACTGAGTTCGGGCTACAATTGACCCTCAATGACTTACACCAGCAGACTATCGCCAATATACGCGAGATCGCTGATACTTCTTTTTTTTTTGGGGGGGGGGGGG
>JAADXR010000660.1:0-14219 GCA_023337935.1 Elongisporangium anandrum
TTATTTGACGGCTGGAACGACAGCTCTGAGCTTTTTTGAGCAACCATTCCACCGGAAGATCGAGCTTGGGGTTGAGAGATTGGAGCTCATGCAAGAGGCGCTTGAGCAAACCAAGATGGATGGAGGATTTCAGATGATATCCGCAGAGCATCGGTTGTCCCTGGAACTCAAGCGATGGCAATTATCACACGATAACGACGAAGACAATGATGAAGCAAAAGAGATCCTTGACGAAATTCTGGAAAATGATCAATACGTGGATATTTTGGATGAGTGCGATGCGCTTTTGTCCCATAAGTACCATTTGGTGTACGCCATGGGACTTCCACAAAAATTGGAGAATGAACGCGACAGATGGCTAGCTGCGCAAACATTATTACGAGTGATCATGAGTGGCAAAAGCAAGAATATTATTGCCATCCTCTCACGTCCGAATGTGGGTAGTCGGAATCCTGAATACAAAGACCGGCTTGGTGGGTTTGATGGGCTTCGTCTCAATAGCGAAGTCGAAGATGGGGACACGCTACGGCATCAATTAAAGAGATCCCTGGCTCTTGATTTGTTTAAACAAGTTCCATTCGAGATGTCATGGTTGGAATCGCTTGGTGATAGAAGCAAGATCATGCATGACCATCTGGTGGAAGTTATTTCGGATCCGACTTGCTCGATCGACAGCTTTGCCGACAAAGTTGGGTCTCCTTTGGAGTCCTACAAAGGGCAATTGCTTGCTCTTAGAGGACTGGTCGCTTTTGGAATTTTAGAGCATTGCCTGGAAAAGCGTCCGCGAGTAGACTATGGCCTTCCAACCCCAGGAACACGTGATAAATTACTGGCGATACCCTACAGAGCAGCTGACCTGCCCGCCGAGCGATCGGAGTTCAGCCATCCGGATGTCGCGATCGTGCTCACATTACTCGCATATTACCACGCTGGCCTTCGCGATATTGAAGTCAAGCATGCGTTCGAGTCACTCTTGGAGCTCGATTTTTCAGAACAGAAGAAATACTACCACGAGTGGTATGAATCTGTGAAAGATGGACTGTCGAGCGATCAAAAGGAGAAGCTGGCAGATGTGGCGTTTATTAGCATTGAAGACGCTCGAATCCTTGACATGCTGTGTGACGTATACAAGTACGCAATGGATGTGATCAACTTTTACCTGCATGTACGCGTGTTCCCAAGGGACACAACCCAGTTCCCTCAACGAATCGCGCGTAGTGCCTGGAATCTGACTGCAGGGCCATGCAATATAGGTTTCTCCGGCACCAAAGACAATCACATGCTGCTTCCGTTGGCTGTTACTCAGCGTGCGCCTAATTCATCTGCATTGCGTGGCACAGACGGCGAAATGATTCATCGCATGTTGCAAGTGTTTCAGGGCTACAAAGTGATTTCGCAGGACGATAATTCCCACATAGCATGGCAGTCTGTGCTTGTGGAGGCGCTCAAGTACGATGCATATGCGCTAATTGACACTGGCGCTATTCTCGCTGGTGTCTTCAATCATGACGCAGCAAAGTTTTTGCTCGAGCAACATGGATTTTCGTACAGCGGTGTGACGTATTTCGACTCTCGACCCGAGTGGGATTGCTGGGTGGTGCTTGAGAAGATAATTACGCCTTTGAAGAAATCATCGATATTGGAAAAAGACACGTTTGTGATCTTTGATGAAGCTCGTTCACGAGGCTCCGACATGAAGCTCTCTCCTAATGCCTTGGCCGTGTTGACTTTGGGCCCAAATATGACCAAGGACAAACTCATGCAAGGCGCCGGGCGAATGCGGCAGCTTGGCTGCAATCAAACGCTGCGAATTATGAGTCTGAACGAAGTGGCGCAGAGCATCTTGCAAATGAGCGAGAAAGAAAATGTGCATGCGATATTGGCAGTCGATATTCTGAATTGGGTTATGGACAATACGAGATCGGAAGCCGTTCACGGATTGCTGGAATGGGCTGGCAGTGGATTGCACTACAATCAAACTCAAGGGAATACAGATTCAGAACTCATTGACGAAGACTGGAGTCTCAAATCGCTCTATGAAGCTCCTCAGAACCGCCAGCTAATAGCTAGCATTGTTCATTCCCGAGTGCGTCAAATCTATGGCGATCAAGCGAATTTGAGTGATATAGTAGAAACTATTTGCACTAAGGCACACCGGTATGGCTGGGATGACGAAGTTCTTGTTGCCTTGCACGACCAGCAATGCGAGCGAGAGGTTCAACAAGAGAAAGAGCAGCACCAAGAAGAAGTCGTGACTCCGAAAAACTGCATTCCCCGCCAGGAAGTTCCCTGGAAATACACGAAGGCGTTGTCTGCTAAATCAGCGACTAATTTGCGCGATGTCGTCGTGCTCACAGAGCTGGGTGAGTTTGTGAAGAAGAATATGAAGCCAGCAGCCTGCTCGCAAGTGCTTTGGTCGGCAGCCAATGTCTACGGCACGTACAATTTTTTCACGACTGTCGTGGCCCCCATGGGATGTGGCGCAACGAATGAGTTCTCTCGCAAGATCGACGCGATGCTTCTTTTCCCCGACAGATCGATTCTTTTGCTCTCGGAGTGTGAAGCTGACCGCATCTTGCAGCTGCTCTGGATAACGAAAGGCGTTAATGTTTCCTGGCAATTGCTGAATTTAGCGTACGTTCTGAACGCATTCGATGATTATGGGGAGCATGCATTAGCTACGAGCGTACCACGGAGTCTGGGGGCGAAATCTATGCAAGTTGTTTTTCCGTTTATTGCCGCCGCGGCCTGCTGTCTGTTTAATGGGCAAGTGAACTTTGGCAATAAAGCAGAGCAAATCATTGGGAAGGCACTACATCAGCTTCTGGAGCGGATGCGCAAGAGAGAAGCGACACTGCAAGAGTTTGTGGCTCTGCGAGGGCACGCGCAGTCGTGGTCGCGTTCTGCTTTGCATGACTTGTGTGTTCGTATGGATCAGATCGACAACCGCTGAAGCGTGGCGTGTAGTGAATATCCGTTTTCATGTCGATTCGGTTTGAAGTTGTAATTCATTAATCACCATTTTATTAATGCACCAAACTACTACGAAAAATCCTGATCTACCTATTGAGCATGACCATTGGCCATGAACTTGTGCAGATATCCGCCTTCCTGCATTAGGTCGAAGAAATGGCCGCTGCCCTTGGCCACCAGTTCCTTGGGTGAAGCGAATTCCACCGCGCGGCCGTCGTCCAGCACCAGGATCTTGTCGGAATCCAGAATCGTGTCCAGGCGATGGGCGATCGTGAGCACTGTGGACGAAGCAAACGCCGTCCGGATGACCTTTTGCAGTGCCTTGTCCGTCTCGTGATCAATGGCAGCAGTGGCTTCATCAAAGATCACGATGCGTGTGTGACGCAGCAGAGCTTGAGCCATGCACAGCATCTGACGCTCTCCAACACTGAAGTTCTCCCCGTTCTCTTCCACCAGACACTCGAGTTTCTTCTCTTCTTGGCCGATGCGGTCACTGAGACCCACCTGGCGCACGGAAGCCCAGAGTTCTTCATCCGAGAACTCAATGAACGGATCCAAGTAGTTTCGCAGCGTTCCCTTGAAGAGCACAGGGTTCTGCGGGATGATTGACAGCTTCTCTCGCAACGTTTTGATGCCGATCGTGCCCGTATTGACGCCATCGATGGAGATCTTACCGGAAGCAACCTCATTGATTCGGAAGAGCGCCATCGTCAAACTGGATTTGCCAGCGCCAGTGCGACCCACGATGCCGATCTTCTGGCCGCCCTGGATGGAAACGTTTAGATCGCTGAGTACCAGTCGATCGTTCTCCTTGTACCGGAAGCACACATTTTCAAATGTGATTGCACCGGCAGAAGGCCACTCCGGTTGAGCAGGCGGGTCCATGCTCGGGAGCTTGTGAGGCGGTTCTTGAGGGATGTCGATGTATTCCTGAATGCGTTCAGGGCTCACCATCAGTGTTTCCATGCGCGTAAGCACCTGCACGATGGACTCAAGGTTCTGTGACACCTTGAGACCGTAGGAAAATGCTAGACCAATGACTGCTGCACTCAGTTCGTGACGAAGCAGCACCAGCGATGACGTGATCACGAGCAGCAACACACTGCCAATGAGCTGGATACGCAATGAAAGCCACTGCGAGACGCACATCTGAGCAAACCACATCTTGTTGTTGTCATCCAGTCGAACGTTGTTCGTGATGTGGAAGCGATACACTTGGCGAGAACCAAACGCTCGAACGATGGATCCGCCATCCACAGACTCGGACAAGTGGGTTAACACAGGCGCTTGCGTGGTCTTGGACAGACGCTGGATCTCACGTGCCGGCTCAATGTAAAAGGCGCCGATCTTGACATAGAGGTAGACCACTGGGATCAACAAAAGTCCTTTCCACTGGATCACAACAGCGGCCGTGAACGTACTGCATCCAACTGAGAATAAATTGGCAAACAGTGTGCCAAACATGAACGGGATTTGGCCATCTACAGCCGAAATATCTCCACCATACCGGGTGAGGATACGGCCGATGGGATTCGCATCAAAGAACCGCATCGGGGCATGCATCAGAGCCTTCGTCAGGCGGTCAAACAGGCTCTTGGCAGCCTGGAGGCCGTAGAACGTGATCATAAGCGTGCGAAGTGCGACCATGGAAGCCGATGCGATACCCAAGGCCGAGTAAACGGCCAAGCGGTACTCAGTCGACTTTGTGTCTTCTTGGTTCACGACGCTATCGCTGGACCAACTACTGAGCCAGAAATCGCTGCCAATCTGGAGTCCCTGCCAAAGCGCTTGCGAGAGGATGATGATGAACACGACCCAGAAGCCACCGACCGCGTGATAGTATGCAGCGAAGACGTGGTTACCCACACGGCCTTCCGATCGCTCTTCGTCCGCAATGAGTTTGCCCAGAGACTTGTCTCCATCCATGGCACCGAAGGACTTGACCTTGGGCTCCTTGAAGGGTGAAGCCAACGAGATTTCGTCACGAACGCCATTCATTTCATGGGCGACTTCATACGAGATATCAATGTCGTGCTGTTCTTCTTGCTGCTTTTCATCTTCATTATACGACTGGACAACGTAGGCGTGCGCAGCCAACGGAGTCACAACGGACTGATACGAAGTGTCTCGGTTCTCAATGCGGTGGGTCTCAACAAGAGTTCCGACTTCGTTGACCGTGATGGCGTGTGTGATGTGCTTGGAGGTAATGATCTCTGGGTTGTGAGTGACCAAGAGAATGGTCTTGTGACGAAGCAAGCCCAGCAGACACTTCTGGAAGATCTCATTCTGCACGATCGCGTCCACAGCAGAGAGCGGCGAATCCAGAATATAAATGCTGGCGTCGCTGTAGCAGGCACGAGCCAATGCAATGCGAGCCTTTTGGCCGCCTGAGACGTTCACGCCTCGCTCTCCGATCTCAGTCTGGTCGCCAGCAGGCAGAGACTCCAGATCAGCCGTCAAGGCGCAAGCATCGATCACCTTCTGGTACTTCTTGTGGTCGTACGCATTGCCAAAGAGAATGTTCTCCCGCACAGTCATGTTCTGGATCCAGGGCTGCTGGGAGCAGTACGCAACGCTGCCGCCCACGTATACTGAGCCACTATGTTTGACCATTTCGCCCAGAAGCGCAGAGCACAGAGAGGATTTACCACAGCCCACAGTGCCATGCAGCACGTAGAAATCGCCAGAATGCACTTGCAGATTCACGTCACGCAGTAAAGAGACGTCACTATCCCATCCAAAGTCGCCCTTTTCAATCGAAATGATCACGTTCTTGGCGATGTAGTCCTTGGCAGTCGGGTGATCAATCGTCAGGATGTTCTCAGGATCAAGCTCGGGCATTTCCAGAAACGAAGTAACGCGTTCCAGCGCCACTTTGGACTGGATGAGCATCGTGATGATGTTGGTGATCATGCGCAGCGGGCCCTGGATGAGCTGGAAGAGCGCGATACTCGTGAACACGAGTGCGGGCGTCAGTTCATGGTGCAGCACGACCGAGTACACCCCAAAGGAGACCATGCTGATGAACACGGGCATGCCCCACATGAGCACGATACTGGCGCAGGTCATGTAGCGCATGACCAGCAGATCATGCAACTCAACAGACCGCGATTCTTCAATGCGCTCCATGAACTTGTCTTCCCAGGCGTTGAACTTGACAATGTTGATGGACTTGAACACCTCCGTGACCTTCTTCATGCGCACGTCCTTGCTGGCGCGGTACACGCGCATGAGCGCAAACATGCGCTGGGACACGAGCTGGTTCAGGTAGAGCGTGAACAGGATCACGCCGATACCAGCAAAGGCAGCGAGGCCGAGTACGCGGTAGAGCATGTAACTGACCACAGTGATCTGCAGCGGGATCAGCCATGCCTGGTGCACGATGTACGCGGCCGCCAGCAGCGAGTCGCTATCCGACGTGTAGATATTGGTGATCGCGCCCACAGACTTCTCCTTGCGCGACTCGGCGCTTAGACGCAGCGACTTGCGGTACAGCAGCGTTTTGAGTGCGCCCGTGAACTGGATCGCGATCAGTTCGGACTCGAAGCTCGCGTAGTTGTCGGCCAGCGCCTGCGCGATCTGCGCGAAGAAGAGCGCGAGCACCCAGTACGTGATGCCGGTCAGCGAGAACTGGTCCGCTTGGGTCGTGAGGCTGGAGACCACGTGGTCCAAGACCACAGGCCCCACGAGGTTGCACAGCATCGAGAGCAGGAAGGCCACGCCCGTGAGCACGAAGCGGGCGCCGAACATTTGGAAGAAGGCGCGGACGATCGACTGCGTGCGCTGGAAGTAGCTGGAGAACTGCATCGAGACGCGCTCGGCCTGGTGCTGACCGCGCAGCGGCCAGACGTCACTGTTGGCGAGCTGCTTGGTGTGGCCCAGCGTCATGAGCGGCGTGACCCAGCCCAGGAAGAGCCGCGACCAGCACCAGGCCCGGTCTTGCGGGTGCGCCAGCGCAGGCGCTGGGGCCGCCTGGACGCCGAACGTCGCGTAGGAGGACGACCCGGCGGAGGACTTGAGCGCCATGGAGCAGATTGCGGAATGAAGAGCTCAGCTCATGGTCCGCGCTCACGCAGGAAGGGTAATCGCCCTGAATGTTGGTTGATTGGCAGTGGACTGGCCTGCATTCTGGGTTGATGTGTCATCAGTGGTGGGTGCACCTTGCATTTTTAATGTTAGTGCTGCAGCGAGTTCGACAATAATACTAAAATACGCGTTCAGATCTATTGACAGTCACATAGTACCTAGTATTAATTGGGCAAGGATTTATTCATCGATTCGTTTTGCCAAACGTGCATTTTATGGAATCAGATGCGTTGACCACACACACCTCACGCACCAATCAAGGAACGTGCTCTGCGGTGGACCTTGAGGGACAGTGGGCTGTTCGTCAGACTCAAATCATTGGTGAACAGGTCAAGGGAAGCCGCTATCCACCAGCAGCAACCATGTCGGCTGGTTCCGACCGCTGTCTCTCAGTTGTGGGCCCAGATACTTACTTAGACCAACCCATTCAAATGGCTCCTGCACCACAACCAATCAGTCGTCTTGAAGCAGCGCCTTCAACGGTTCAAATGAAACTACTGGCGACTGAACGGAAACGTGTTGACCGCGTACGAACTCGTTCGACTGGGTTATCTGGTGATTGGCGATCAATACTTGATGACGATCGAAGACGGCACCAACGACAAACCAGAGTTCCAAGTAAGTTTCCACGGCCAGCTTCGGAGCATCCACGATCCAGTGTTCAACAGCATTGCATGGTGGAACATCGACTCTCGTCCGTTGATGTAGCAAATGGTCCTGTGAGTTTTTGTGTCCACTAAGACCACTGAATCCGTCTCGCTGAGCTGATCCTTGCCTATAAGTGCTCTTGTCAACTCCAGACACCCAGCCAAATCGTCGCATGAACAGTTACCGAACACGCAGGAGGGGTCGATTGAAGAGCGCGCAAATGACACCATCAACCTTTTCACATTCGTCCTCTTCTGGTGGCCCCAGTCCGTATCGGGAAACGTGTCGACCAACCACTGGGCCATTTCGACGCTTGCTGCAGCCACAATTCCTCTGCCCAGCTCACGAAGGATATGGAGCTCTTTGTGCGCGTCTACCCACTTCATAAATTCAAGATTGCTTTGCCCGATCTCGATCTCCACATTGATCGAGAGCGAGTAGCCGCGCTCGTGCAGCCAATAGGCCGTGTTGGAATGCCAGCATTCAATCACGATTCCTTTGGGATGGGGCAGGAACTCCTCCTGCTCTATTAAATAGTCGCTTGCGCGAGCACGTGGATGCGGTTCCAGTCGTTTGCGCGCTGCATGATGCTGTGACCTTATTGCCGGACAAGTGCTTGGTGAGCCACCAGTCCAGGATTTGCGACACCGGCTCGCTTCACATTCCGGAGGAATCGGTCCGAGCGGAATCTGCGCTGAGTTCAGACCACTCGTGGCTCAGGAGACGGTTAAGAAGACGGACCAAAGGGTCTTCATCCAGCCCAGCAGCCTCATTATCCAGCACACTTTCCAGCGTCCAGTGGTCTCCAATAGAGTCCAGGACGCTGCTGATTACTCCGGCCTGGTGCTCGAGCGTTGTCAGCTTGAACTGCGCTTGCAAACGATTCAACAGGCAGCGGGTTTGTGGCTGGATCGATCCGGCTGAAGCGCTTGGACTGCCGCGTTATCTCAATTGACGCGACCGCGATGCTGATAATCTGGTTGGTGGCAGTGCATAACTCAGTCACCAATCGATATTCTGAGTGGACAGTTCACAGCAGATATTGATGCTGAGGACATGCTCAATTCTCAGAGTCAGACCATTCGTACTTAATACCGTATCCCGCTGTAGGCACTTGGTTTCCACCAATCAGCGCGCGGCAGAGCTGGTGACACGCGAGCGTGGAGAGAACGTAATGATGCGGACCTCGGGGCTCCTGCGCGCGGCCCAGCGCCGTACTGCGGCCGCCAGCGGCCTCAACAGCCACCAGAGCGCATGGCTGTCGGCCGCAGCCACTCGCAGTCTCAGCACCGAGGCGCACGCGTTGCACGACGTATACAAGGCGCAGGTGGACGCCGGCGCCATCACGTACGACCCCGTGCAGATGCGCGCCGTGGAGCATCTGGACTCTCTGTACTCGCAGATCCTGGCCTACGGAGGACCATCGGACAAGCCGCAGCCAGCGAAACAGGCCGAGAAGTCCTGGTGGCAGCGCCTAACTGCGAGTGACACGGCAGAAGCCGCTCAGGAGACCGAGTCCGGTGTGCCCAAGGGCTTGTACCTGCATGGCGGCGTTGGCTGCGGCAAGGTAACGATGCCGACTCCACAGCTCTGTGTATGTGAATGAGGATCTGATAGTGTGGTTGTGGCTGCGTAGACGTTCGTCATGGACATGTTCTTCGACCACATCCCAATCGAGCGCAAGCTGCGCGTGCACTTCCACAAGTTCATGCTGGACATCCACAAGAAGATGCACGAGCTGCGCAAGCAGGGCCACCACGAGGACCCGATCCCGTTCATCGTGGACGACCTGCTCAAGAACAGCTGGCTGCTCTGCTTTGACGAGTTCCAGGTCACCGACGTGGCCGACGCCATGATTCTGC
Source organism: Elongisporangium anandrum (assembly GCA_023337935.1). NCBI lineage: Eukaryota > Oomycota > Peronosporomycetes > Pythiales > Pythiaceae > Elongisporangium > Elongisporangium anandrum. Next base: position 9,570 of record JAADXR010000660.1, read on the forward strand.
GCCGCCTCTTCTCGGCGCTGCTGGACCGCGGCTTCATCATGGTCGCCACGTCCAACCGCCCGCCCTCGGAACTGTACAAGAACGGCGTGCAGCGCGATCTGTTCATGCCGTTCATCGACCAGCTCTATGCCAAGTGCGAGGTCGTGTCTCTCGACGACTCGGACACGGACTACCGAGTGCTCAAGGTATGAGGGTTTGACTCCCTGCCCGTTTGACATTCACCCCATTGATTGACCTGGTTCCATCGTGTAGAGCGCCACGCATGCGCACAACGTGTACAACTTCCCCTTGTCGTCACGTGAAGCCCGTGGCATTTTCACGTACGAGTTTCTCCACCATTGCAAGGTAGAGAGTTCCAGAAGCCAGTAAAAAACTCTCCACAAGCATAATGCTGATCTTTGCATTGCAGGGCGAGCAACTCGTGGCGATGGACCTGACCACGCAAGGGCGCAAGGTGCATGTACCACAGGCTGCTGTGAGTGCAGGCGTGTGTCAGTTCTCCTTCGAGGAGCTCTGCGATCGACCTCTGGGCGCTGCCGATTACATCGTCATCGCTGAAGCGTTCTCGGTCGTTTTTGTGCGCGATATCCCCAAGCTCTCGCTGGAGAAGATTAACCAGATGCGCCGGTTCATCACATTTGTGGACTGCATGTACGACAAGGGCGTGCGGGTATGTTGGCTTCTGTCTGCGATAACACTGTTGAACGCTTCCAAACTCATTTGATCGTGATATGCAGCTTCACTGTCTGGCTGATGCGTCAGTGGAAGAGCTTTACCACGTGGACGTGAGCGTCAAATCTCACGTTGACGAAGTGTTTGCGTTCGATCGCACAGTCTCTCGACTGCTGGAGGTGCGTTTTGAATGCAAAGATCAGGCAGTGCGATTTGCCTCAGCTCACACTCTCTTGTTGTGTAGATGGGGAGCGAGGCGTATTTGCTTGCTCACAGTCAGCAAGAGCGCAACGAGCAGCCGCATTTGTATTTGGCAGCTGCGGCTGCTGCTACTGCTGACGTAGATACTAGCGACAGCCACGACGACGAGGCAACGGGGTCTTAGAGAGATGGACTCGGACGAGAAGAATTTTGAGAAGAAGAGTGCATGTAACTAGACACGTTCATTCAGCACAAGGCTTCATGAAACATGTTGTGTTCTGGTTCTGACTGCTCGAAACCAAAGAATAGTACAATCGCATGTTGTGATATGCTTCGGCTAGCAATTGCGCTTGGCCTCAGTGCGCAGACTGGCATCCCGACTAGTCTCTTCCTATTGCTCTACGTGAGCTATTGCCTTCATATTATGAAGGCTTCTGTCTCCCATCCAATGTACCCACATCCGATGGATACCTACAGAGCAGCCGATCTACCTGCTGAGCGGTCGTCCGAGTTCATCGTGCTCACATTTCTCGCACATTATCACGCTGGTCTCCGCGATATTGAAGTCAAATATGTGTTCGAGTCGCTCTTGGAGCTTGACTTTTCTGAACAGAAAAAATACTACAGCGAGTGGTATGAATCTGTCAAAGATGGACTGCCGAGCGACCAAAAACTGAAACTGGCAGATGTGGCGTTTGTTAGCATTGAATCCTTGAAATGTTGTGTGAGGTCTACAGATTCTCAATGGAAGTGATTACTTTCTACCTGAGTGCGCGCATGTTCCCAAGAGACGCAAACCAGTTCCCACAGCGAATCGCGCGTAGTGACTGCGGGTCCATGCAACATAGGCTTTTCAGGAACCAAAGACAACCACATGCTGCTTCCGTTGGCTGTTACTCAGCGTGCACCAGAATCATCCGCGTTGCGTGGCACAGACGGCGAGATGATTCATCGCATATTGCAAGTGTTTCAAGGCTACAAGGTGATTTCGCAGGACGATAGCTCTAGCATTGCTTGGCGGTCCGTGCTTTTGGTGGCGCTCAGGCATAATGCTCATGCGTTGATTGACACTGGCGCTATCCTCGCGGGCGTATTTAATGATGATGCAGCAGCATTTCTGCTAGATCAAGATGGATTTTCGTCTAGCGGTGTGACGTATTACGATTCCCGACCCGAGTGGGACTGCTGGGTTGTTCTTGAGAAAGCTCGACAGGTGATCACTCCTCTGAAGAAATCATCGATATTTGAAGCAGATACTTTTGTGATCTTTGACGAAGCTCGATTACGAGGCTCTGATATGAAGCTCTCCTCTGATGCCATGGCGGTGTTGACGTTGGGTCCAAATATGACTAAGGACAAACTCATGCAAGGCGCCGGGCGAATGCGGTAGCTTGGTTGTAACCAGACACTGACACTCATGAGTCTGAACGAAATCACGCGAAGCATTTTGCAAGCAAGCACAAAAGACAGTGTGCTTGCAATATCAGTCGTCGATATCCTCAACTGGGTCATGGACAATACGAGATCGGAAGCCGTTCATGGGCTCCTGGAATGGGATGGCAGTGGATTGCACTACAATCAAACTCGAGTGAATCCGGATTCAGAACTGATCGATGAAGACTGGAGTCTGACATCACTTTACGAAGCTCCCCAGAATAGGCAACTGATTTGTGATGTTGTCCACTCCCGAGTGCGCCAAATCTACGGTGATTAAGCGAGCATTGCCGATATTGTGACGACGATTTGCTCGAAGGCGCATCGTTACGGCTTGGACGACGAGGTTCTTGTGGCTTCACACGACCAGGAATGCGAGCGAGAAGTCCAACAGGAGAAAGAGCAGCATCAAGTAGAAGTACTGCAACAAAAACACTGTACGCCACGGCAAGAAATCATTTGGGAATATGAAAAGGTGCTACTAGCGCAGACTGCAACAGATGTACAAGCCACAATTCTCCTGACCGAGTTGGGTGACTTTGTGAAGAAGAATTTCCGACCGACAGCCTGCTCGCAAGTGCTTTGGTCGACTGCCAAAGTTTACGGCACGTACAACTTTTTCACGACGGTCGTTGCCCCAATAGGATGTGGCGCTGCAAACGAGTTTACTCGCAAGATCGACGCGATGATCCTTTTCCTTGACGAATCAGTCCTGCTTCTGTCCGAGTGTGAAGCCGATCACATCTTGGGGCTACTCTGGACCACGAAGAAGGCATCCCAGGTTTCCTGGCGGATGTTAAATCTACCGAAGGTTTTGGACGCAATCGATGATTATGGCGAGCGTATTCCGGCAAAGAAAGTGTCACGGAGTGTGGGAGTGAACTCCGCGCAACTGTTGTTCCCGCTTATCGCAGCAGCAGCTTGTTGTCTGTTTATCGGGCAAGTGAACGTCGGCAAAAAGCCTCTGCAAGCCTTTGACGAGGCACTCAAACATCTCCTACAGCCATTGCGTCAGAGAGAAATCACGCTGCAAGAGTTTGTGGCTTTGCGTGGGTATGCGCAAACGTGGTCACGTTCGGCTCTGCACGAATTATGCCTTAAAATGGACCAAAGCGATAGGCAATAGAATCTACTGCGCCTTTCAAGTTTTTGGCTGTTACATTCGGTACTATGCCTCCATTAATTGCACCAGCTTAACAAATACATCAGTGTGGGTAGCACAAATGCAAACTACTAAAGATCCTGATCTACCAACTGAGCGTGGCCGTTGGCCATGACTTGTCCATATAGCCCCCCTCCTGCATCAGGTCGAAGAAATGGCCGCTGCCCTTGGCCACCAGCGCCTTGGGTGAAGCGAATTCCACCGCGCGGCCGTCGTCCAGCACCAGGATCTTGTCGGAATCCAGAATCGTGTCCAGACGATGAGCGATCGTGAGCACAGTGGACGAGGCAAACGCCGTCCGGATGACCTTCTGCAGTGCCTTGTCCGTCTCGTGATCAATATCAGCAGTGACCTCATCAAAGATCACGATGCGAGTGTGACGCAGTAGAGCTTGAGCCATGCACAGCATCTGACGCTCTCCAACACTGAAGTTCTCCCCGTTCTCTTCCACCAGACACTCGAGCTTCTTCTCTTCCTGGACGATGCGTTCACTGAGACCAACTTCACGCACGGAAGCCCAGAGTTCCTCATCTGAGAACTCATTGAACGGATCCAAGTAGTTTCGCAGCGTTCCCTTGAAGAGCACAGGGTTCTGCGGGATGATCGACAGCTTCTCTCGCAACGTTTTGATGCCGATCGTGCCCGTGTTGACGCCAGATCTTACCGGAAGCAAGCTCATTGATTCGGAAGAGCGCCATCGTCAAACTGGATTTGCCAGCGCCAGTGCGACCCACGATGCCGATCTTCTGGCCGCCCTGGATGGAAACGTTTAGATCGCTGAGTACCAGTCGATCGTTCTCCTTGTACTGGAAGCACACATTTTCAAATGTGATTGCACCGGCAGAAGGCCACTCCGGTTGAGCAGGCGGGTCCATGCTCGGGAGCTTGTGAGGCGGCTCTTGAGGGATGTCGATGTATTCCTGAATGCATTCGGGGCTCACCATCAGTGTTTCCATGCGCGTGAGAGTACCTGCACAATTGTCTCGAGACTCTGTGAAACCTTGAGTCCATATAATTCCAGGGACAACCGATGCTCTGCAGATATCATCTGAAATCCTCCATCCATCTTGGTTTGCTCAAGCGCCTCTTGCATGAGCTCCAATCTCTCAACCCCAAGCTCGATCTTCCGGTGGAATGGTTGCTCAAAAAAGCTCAGAGCTGTCGTTCCAGCCGTCAAATAA
>JAADXR010000661.1:0-14195 GCA_023337935.1 Elongisporangium anandrum
CATTCAGTCGAGCCGCTACCGCGCTTATGGACTCACTGGCACATGCTTTTACTGCCGCAAGCTTTTCTTTCGCCGTGAATCTGCGATTTGGCCGTGCGCATGGAACTAGTTTCATTGTCGACGTTTTTGCAATTAAGGGGGGGAGCGCAACTGTGAGATGTGCGTAACAAAACAGAGACAAGGCACTTTTTCGTCGGGGGAACGAAGCGATGGCGTCTTCCGCTTCGTTGCCATCGAATGCCAGCGTCCACTCAGAGCCGTCCGATGTCACGCCCACAATATCACGTTCTTTGCCATTTTGAAAGAGGAAGTACATGCCGGCGGTGTACGCAGCTTGCAATCCATGGTCCATATAGAAGTGGTTGTCCACCATGTGATTCAGATAGTCCTCAGCAGAATCAGAGCAATTGTGGCCCCTGCGCACACCAGAGCTCCAGTTGTACGACTTCAGTGAGACGAACGTTCTGAATGAGTTGCAAGACTCCAACAAACGTGGGTTGCAGCTGGGTGTTTTTAAGCTGCCCTCGATTGATGATAATGCTGCGAATGCATCACCACAAACTGAAGTATTGAGCTCCGAGGCAAATCAAGTTTTTCTTTCTGACGAGGAGAGCCCGTCCTCCAACACTAGTGATATAAATGCTGCGCAACAGTTGCAAGGGTATGATAAAGTCGTGGTTCTGCGGAGCGCTCAAACAGTGGATGGTCCGGATGATTCAACCAATGCTGCAGCCGCTGCAGGTGCTGATACGGAAGTCCAACTCCAATATAATTGAGACGACTGATAATACAAGCCATTCTAATACATTCATTCCCATTTCTCCTTTCAAATTATAATCTCAACCAGTTTAAAATGATTTTCGTCTGTCACATGTCTTGATTGTGTTCAAGAAGGCGAAGTTTGTGTCTGACCTGCATTCAGTCCCAATGCCGGTCAGCTGGACATTTGAAGGTGTAACAATGGAGGGCCTGCTTGGCTTCGCGTTTAACGTCAACGTGTGCGTCGATCCCTTCTGTTCATGCTGCAAGTCCATACTTGCAATTCGGAACTGCTGAAATGTACCATTCATCCCTGTTGTGTCAAAACGACGCTCTAGTAGCAGCGGTGGGTACTTGGAGTCGTTTAGCATCATATCAGCAACCATTTCAATCGTAACATGCTTAGGATGTTTGAGCAAAGATCGCTGACCAAAGCGTGAGGAAAGCACCGCAAAAATACTAGTGAAAAAAATGAGTCCGACGCCTGTAAATGTGATAATAAGACTCTTGACTGGGATCGACACAGTGATGTTCATCCATTGCTCATTTCCGTAGAACGAAAGCGTCCACTCGGGGCCGTTTGACGTCACATTCACTTTTTCATGTATGATACCGTTTTGAAAGAGAAAATAAAAGCCCGCAGTATATGACGCTTGTAAACCATGATCCATAAAATAGTGGTTATTCACGACATGGTTTAGGAAATCCTCAGCAGAATCGGAGCAGTTGTGACCTCTGCGAACCCCAGAACTCCAATTGTACGACTTGAAATTGTACGACAGCAACAGGTCGCCCTTCTGTGAGTACGCATCATCTTCGGCTGGTGTAGCCAACGTCATCAGCGAGATCCAACGAGTCGCTGTGCCATATCCGTTGTAGGCTCCACCGATTTCAGTGTCATCGTATGAAAACGGACTCAGATCATATACTGGGATATTGTTTTCGCCTACTAGGATATACTTGTTGTACGCCGAGTCAGATGGATTCGTAAATTGCGTATTTGCTGTAAGATCCATCTGATAATTCAATCCGAGACATTTATCTTTTCCTCCCAAGCACGTTGCATTAAAGTTTTTCTCGAAATTTGTAAGCTCCCATCCGAGTCGGACAACAGTCAGAGTGTAGATCTTCCGAGGGTTCACGATAGTCGATCGATTGCCGTCAAGAGGAGTAACTGTTGCGTCAGGAGCGGGGCTATCATACATATCGTCGCCTACAATACGAGAGCCAAAGGTTACGATATACATGGACGTGGAGGATTTGTTGTTGCAGGCCCAAACAGCATCCACATACGTCTTTGATGCGTTTCCATCGACTGAGTAATACTGATAGTCGATCTGAAAGTCTTCAGTGCCATTATCATTGAGACAAACCGCAGTTGCTTTGATTTGCGGATCCGGCTGGTACTTGTTTCCATAAAAATCATATTCTTGCACTCTGGGCATGACACAAAGCCCAGGATTTGGTCCACAATCTATCGACATATCAAGGTCATAATAGACATCGCTGATACTGGCTGCATTGGAGATGTTGGTGTACAAATCTGTTGCATTTTTGTCTTCTGTCAGTTCGTCACCGTCTTGAGCAAGGACGAGCTTCCGGTAGTAGAAGTTGCGGCGTAATGGCAAATCAAAGGCCACAGCATCCAATTGGATATTTCCAGTGTCTTCGATAGATCCGTGCCAGAAAGTAATATTTGACTCATCCCTGGAAATGTTGACCCCTGAAGAAAGCGAGTTTCGAAAGAGATCACGTGCTGCACCCAGAAACCATTTAACTTCATCCGCACTACTGGAGGCAGGTGGGAGCAACTTTAATAGATCAGTTGCTGCAACGGAATGACTTGGAGCGTTGGATTCTTCACCGCTGGATACGAAATCTGGGATCTGGGTTTCCTCTATCAATCCAGTAATGTTGAAAGGTAAACTGCTACCATTGAGCCAGCGAAAGAAGTACTGGGATACGTGGATTGCGTGGATAAATAGATTTGCTGCTGTCCTGACCGACATATTCAAGTCTGCTCCTGCAAAATCAGTCGCATTGTTCTTCAGAGAGATTTGATACTTGGATTCTGATACGAATAGATTCGTCGGCAACATCGCGCTTTACCAGTCGCGGACAGAAAATCCATATCTCTGAACCAGACCAGTGGCATACTGTGAAGTGTCGACAGCATCGTCTCTGCGTAAACATGTTGAAGTGGATTTCTTTAGTACGATGGGAGCCAGTACGTTGCGTAACACGGTGTTGGCCTCCCATGCGCACACACAATACGGCGCGGCGTTCTCAGATTCAACAAGTTAAGGCCGGTTTGAGGGACTAGATGTGATACATTCGTAGTACGGCTCAGCATGGTGTCGACAACATCCGTGTTGGCTTTCAGATCGATAAGAGCAATGTATGGCTTCAGCTGCTCGGCAACAATCTGGACGTTGACTGCTTGGAAGCCGTTGTTGATCAAGTACCGGACAAGCACATCGATGCCCATGAACACCACGGCTGTCATAAATGCCTGGTTAGTCTGCACGTGACGACTTGAGGCAAGCGTGAGGAAGCATACAGGCATCATAGAACCGATGACCCACCCTGTCGGCGTGTTGAATGCAAATACAACGCCACTAGACCAAGAGTTGTAGTCGTCACGAAGCGCGGTTTGCTCTTCCTGAGTGTAATTCGTCGATAGGAAGGAGTAAAGAACAACACCACGGCCAGCAAACGGCACCATGAACGACAGCAATACCGATATAAAACTCCCAACAATGAGCACCAAACGAATATGACGAAGTTGAATCGTGACGGGCACAGCTGCGACCGGTGGTGGCTCAATATCACCCATGCGTCGTTATTGAGGGAACGAGCTGCCGAGAGGCTGTTCCACCTCATTACCACAGCAGTGCTGTGGTAATGAGCTCACACTCCTCTGTCGCACACGAAGGGTAGTAATTTTGGCTGATGTATCACCACGCGTCTCGGTTCGAACCTCAATCTCGCGGTAGATCGCCACTTTCACGTGGATTTCTACAGGGTTTACATCGCTACCGCGCACGAGGTTATCAACAATCAGCAAGGGCACTGATGTATGATGCTACTACGCTGGGTCGATTATGGACAACAGCGAATGGGCTGCTGGCTACACCAAGTGCTTCGGTCTGCACTACGAGACCTTTGAGTGTGTTCTTAAGAAATTGGCGCTCTGGTACGGCTCCACAGTCCCCAAGGAAATCGAAACTTCTCCTAAATCCGAGCGCTTAGGCCAACATTGCAATGCCGAACCTGATCTGATTTTTACCCTTACAGTATCAAAGAATCATTGACAATGATCACACAAATCATAATCTTTAGCCATCGCACTCGTGATTATGCCCGTACAGCAAATGTGTGGTTGAAGTTCAAGCAAACCTGGTCTTTCAACAGAATGTTTGCGATGGTCGAAGAAAGAGAGCTTATTGGTCATTTGCAAATCCGCTTCCGCCCGCTAGAGGATCGAGACATGTCCAAGTTGATCCAGTTCCCTGAGGGCTTCGTCTGGGGCGCGTCCACTGCGGCCTACCAGATTGAGGGCGCAACTGAAGAAGGCGGGCGTGGCGATTGCATTTGGGATGCGTTCGCGCGTATCCCTGGCAAGACCATGAACGGAGAAAGTGGCGCACTTGGCATTGACCACTACCATCGCTACAAGGAAGACGTTCAACTGATGAAGAAGATGGGGCTCAAATCCTACCGGTTCTCGATTGCCTGGCCGCGCATCATTCCCGCGGGCATCGGCGCAGTGAACGAAGAAGGCGTGGCGTTCTACAACAACCTGATCAATGAACTGCTGGCCAACGGCATTGAGCCTATGGCAACGCTTTTCCATGGCGATCTTCCTCTTCGCTTGGAGATGGAGTTCGATGGTTGGCTGGGCGACAAGCATATTCAAGACGCCTTTGTGCAGTACGCCCGCGTGTGTTTCGAGCGCTTTGGTGACAGAGTCAAGACCTGGCTCACGATCAATGAGCCATGGATAATGTCCTTCTTGGGCTACGGTATCGGCGTGGCGGCGCCTGGTCGGTCGCACAACAAGCACTTTGAGCCGTACGTCGCGGGTCACAACTTCCTGCTGGCTCATGCCAAGGCCGTCGATGTCTACCGCCGCGACTTCAAGCCAACGCAAGGCGGCAAGATCAGCATCACGCTCAGCTGTGACTGGTACGAACCCAAGCCCACGGAAGACCCTGTTGAGGAGAAGCAGAATGCTGAAGCTGCTGAAAGAGCGATGCTGTTCTGTCTCGGCTGGACGGCAGATCCGATCTACTTCGGCGACTACCCACAACTCATGAAGGATCGATGCGGCGATCGCCTGCCGAAGTTCACTGACGAGGAGAAGGCTCTGCTGAAGGGAAGCGCCGACTATCTCAGCCTAAACCACTACATCACGCAGTACGCGTCCGCCACTAAGGAGTGGCTGGCCGGCACGCATCCTCCGACCAACTCGACTGGCGGTCTTCTGGCAGATCAAGCCGTGGAGCTCACGTCGAATGACTCATGGAAGAAGACAGACTTGGGCTGGGCGGTTGTTCCTTGGGGATTCGAGAAGCTGCTGCTCTGGATCCAGAACCGCTACAGCCCCGAAGGAGGCATCTACGTGACGGAGAACGGTTGCGCCTGGGCTGGCGAGACCAGGGAAGAGTCCATCAACGACGATTTCCGCGTGGACTTCTACAAGGGATTCATCGCTTCAATGCATGACGCCATTGAGCAAGGCGCTGATGTGCGTGGCTACTACGCGTGGTCGTTCGCAGACAACTACGAGTGGTCTGCTGGCTACAGCAAGCGCTTCGGTCTGCACTACGTTGACTACGAGACCTTCGAGCGCGTGCCCAAGAAATCAGCTCTTTGGTACACCTCCATGATCCTCAAGAACGGCTTTGAGGTCGAAAACACACCTTAACGTAGACACCGTCTTCATCAATGTACTGCTGTCATCCATCCAGATGCTCATGCAAATGTCTTTACATGATCTTTCAGCCATGTTTGCACCCCACATCACGTGCTTGAAGCTGCTCTACATGCGCATTGGCCCATGCCCTTGTCACACGCCTGCTGGGAAGCGAAGGCGGGAGAGAGCTGATCCGTCGAAGCTGCATTGACATCAAATCCTGCGTGGATGCAGTTGACGAGCAAGCGGCTTTTTTATGTTCATTGTCACAATCCTCTTTGTACCGTACCTCTAGCAATAAATATTTGGAAAATTATGTTTGTTTACACAGATCCAATATGATACATTATGTGGTTAGTAAAGCCCTTTAACCTTTTATATACGTTCACATTCAGTAGATGTTGTGTGAATGGCTAATTCCCTCCTTCCACATTACCTCGCAAATTCGATCAGCATAATCTCGGTCGCCTGATGATGCTGTGCATGGCCAGGAGCTCTTCTGAAGTTCAAGGCCGCGTCAGAAGCTGAAGCGAGACAGAGAGACCGCCGCTTGCTTCATCCATTCTGCAATCTCCCCTCCACCAGCCAAGCAGCCATGACCTCCAAGCGCATCCAGTTCCCCGAGGGCTTCGTCTGGGGCGCCGCCACCGCCTCGTACCAAGTCGAAGGCGCCGTGAACGAAGGCGGTCGCGGCGACTGCATCTGGGACGCGTTCGCGCGCACGCCCGGCAAGACCGTGAACATGGAGTCCGGCGAGTTCGCTGTGGACCACTACCACCGCTACAAGGAGGACGTGCAGCTCATGAAGAAGATGGGACTCAAGTCCTACCGCTTCTCCATCGCCTGGCCGCGTATCCTTCCGGCCGGCACGGGTGAAGTGAACGAAGAGGGCGTCCAGTTCTACAACAACCTGATCGACGAGCTTCTGGCCAACGGCATTGAGCCTCTGGCCACGCTGTACCACTGGGATCTGCCGCTCGCGCTCCAAATCGAGTACGATGGCTGGCACGGAGGCAAGCCCACGATCGACGCGTTCACCAACTACGCGCGCATCTGCTTCGAGCGCTTTGGCGACCGCGTCAAGACCTGGCTGACGCTCAACGAGCCCTGGATCATCACGTTCCTGGGCTACTACTTGGGCGTGCACGCTCCTGGCCGCACGCTGAACAAGCACGTGGAGCCGTACGTCGTGGGCCACAACCTCATGCTCGCCCATGCCAAGGCCGTGGACATCTACCGCCGCGAGTTCAAGCAGGCGCACAATGGCAAGATCGGTATCACGTTCAACTGCGATTGGCGCGAGCCTAAGCCCAGCGAGGACCCTGTGGAGCAGAAGCAGAACGCGGAAGCTGCGCAGCGTGCGCTCGAGTTCTGCCTCGGCTGGTTCGCTGACCCGATCTACCTCGGCGACTACCCGCAGGTGATGAAGGACCGCGTGGGCGACCGTCTGCCCAAGTTCACGAACGAAGAGAAGGCTTTGCTCAAGAACAGCTCCGATTTCATTGGCCTGAACCACTACGGCTCCATGTACGCTTCGCCCAGCAAGGAGTGGCTCGAAGGCACGCCTCCACCCACCGACAACACCGGCGGCTTCTTCCCGGATCAGGGTGTCGACATCGTGGCTGACGACGCGTGGAAGAAGACGGATCTGGGCTGGAGTGTCTGCCCCTGGGGCTTTAAGAAGCTGCTGCTGTGGATCCAGAACCGCTACAGCCCCGAAGGCGGCATCTACGTGACCGAGAATGGCTGCGCGTGGGCCGGCAACAACAAAGAAGAGGCTATTGATGACGAATTCCGCCGTGACTTCTACCAGTCGTACATCACGGGCATGCACGAGGCCATGGCCGAAGGTGCCGACGTGCGTGGCTACTTTGCCTGGTCGTTCATCGACAACTACGAGTGGTCGGCTGGCTACAGCAAGCGTTTCGGTCTGCACTGGGTCGACTACAAGACCTTCGAGCGTGTGCCCAAGAAGTCAGCAATTTGGTACGGAGAGGCCATTCGCGCCAACGGCTTCGACGCGTAAGAGCTAGAGCCATTGGATTATGCAATTGAATGTTAGAACCGTTTGAGTTTGTATTTCTACAGAGTGAATTTGGTCTTGAGCGTCTCACATGCAGGATTCCATCGAGTCCAGACCTCGAGCACTGGAGTAGACTCCGCTTGTTGGCCTTGGTCCGCAAAAGATATCATAGCCGACATGTTGCCAGTCACCACTCTCAATAACAGAAGCGACCGTGCCTAGAGTACCGGGTAGACGCCATTATTCTTGAAGAGTCCGCAGGTCGAGTTGACGCCGTTGCGCTTGAGACGGATGTAGCCTTTTTCACCCCATTTGGTGCCCCATTGGTTGCGTAGTTTAAACGATTGCGAGTCAAAACCGACAGCCAACACGGAATGACTGACTCACCCTTGTAGAATTACAGGACTCCACGATACCACCAGCATAATGTTTCCAGACAGCGTTGTTAGCGGCCACAGTCACAGCCACGGGCTGCTTGGTGAGCCCGATGACCAGTCCCAGCTCTGAGCGTTTCGTGCTGGCAATCGATTTAATCTTGACATTGACGGGGGAGCACCGTGCGCTGTTGCACTTTCCGGTCTGTCTTGTCTTCCCAGAGGTGTATGGGTACGCAGCCTCAGCGCAAACACCGCCTTTGGATTTCACATACTCCAACGAGATCGACGGCGTACCCCCACGTGAACAGTTCACCGTCCAATTGTTGCAGCTGAACACCTCCTGCTCCGAAAAGAGCTCCAGGCGGCCAGTTTTCAGACAGTAGGCGCTCTCGAGGGCCCCAATGGCAGTGAATGCGAAGCAAGTCCCGCAGCTGCCCTGGTTTTTGGCTGGTGCCACGCAATGCGATGAGGTAGACCAGTCCACAGGCGAGAAAACCCCCGACCATTTCACAGGCATGGAAAAGCTCGACCAGTCCATCGGCGTGGAATATGTTGCCGAGTCCACGGACTCGAAAGGTTTTACCCATTTTCCGGACCAGTTTCCGGGCCTGGGCAAATCAAATAGGAGCCGGTGGTGCTCATGGACTGAAGACGTCGTGTCGACGGTGCCTTCTTGCTCCATGGAGAACGACTCATCCGCTGAGTTACCGACAAAATCCGCAAATTCGTCTTCGGTCATTAGAGCGAACGGGGTATCCGTCGACAGAATCGCATCCGGGTTTGTCTTCTGCGCTTCGGCGATGTTGAGCTTGGACAGGAACAGACGACGCATGTGGTCTTCGTTCGGCTCGGTCGTCGTAGTATTGAACAGACGTTGGCTCAGTGTAGTATCCGTGCTCAAGGGCGAACTGCCCAGCTTCCGAGCGCTTCCATCCGGCAAGCACTTGCTCAAGAGTTGAGCGCTCCAGGAGAAACCGCTGCCGGTGATGTGCAGGAATTTCCACAGAAGCCTGGACTGATAAAAAGGCGAACATCAGCAGCAGAACAACGAGGCTCGTATTAATGGCCATCGTGGAGTAGGAGTGTTTCGCTTGAGGAGTAGATTGGATTATGGCATGCGTCGTATTGTCTGCCAATAATGTACAGTCATCGTGTGGATATATCAGCCATTCTGATTGGGAACCCCATCCTGGTGATTTGTGTGGCAGAAACAGCACCCATCGATGACGTGAGTTTTGAATTCAGTTCTTTATTGATTGGCTCAAAGCGAATTTGGACTTGCCACATCATCGTTCTATAAGCTCGAATTCAGATTCATTTAGCTTTGAAATACACAGTAGCTTCCCACAGGCTACAACAATGGGTAGATACCGACCAGATTAACGATTCCGCAAGCCGAATCATCACCAGCACGTTTGAGGTTAATATAGCTTTTGTCACCCCACGCAGTGCCCCACTGGTTGCGCAGTCGGAACGAGTTGGAGTCAAAGCCGACAGCCAGCAGCGCATGGTTCATCACTGTGCTATTGCAGGACTCCACAACGCCGCCGGCATAATGCTTCCAAACAGCGTTGTTAGCAGTCACCCGTACGGCCACCGGCTGCTTTGAAAGCGCAGCCACCAGTCCATTCTCATTGGCGTAGCTTCTAATGATCGATTGAGTACTGATGTTGACGAGCGAGTCGCCTACAATCTTGCACTGTCCAGGCTTTCTTGTCGACCCTGAGGAATACGGGTAGTCAGCGTCAATACTGACTCCGCCCTTGCTCCGGATGTAGTCCAGCGCGTAATACACCTTTCCATGCTGGCAGCCGTAGGTCTTGCTGTTACAGTCAATCACCTGCTGCTCCGAAAAGAGCTCCAGGTGACCAGTCTTTAAACAGTACACGCTCTCGAGGGCCCCAATAGCAGCGAATGCGTAACAAGCTCCATAGTGCGATTGTGTCTTGACTGGTGCCACACAACGCGATGAACTTGACTAGTCCACGGACGTGGGTATATCCGCTAAGGATCTTTCTTGAGCTTCTGGTATCGGGCTTGTGTTGGATTCACCAGGTTCCAGAGTGCTGTCCATTGAGCTACCGACAAAAGCGTTGAATTCGGCATCGGTCATGAGCGCGAATGGTGAAACCGTCGACAGAATCGCATCTGGGATGGATATCTGAGCTTTGGCGATGCTGAGCTTGGATAGGAACAGACGACGCAAGTGCTCTTCACTTGATCCGACGAAGATGCTGCTGCAGCAGCAGTCGGTTCTGAGTAAAATCCATGCGTGAGAGCAAACTGCCCAGCCTCAGAGCGTTTCCAGGCTGAAAGTTCTGCTCGAGTGCTGATCTTTGTTGGAGGAACCGCTCCTGGTGGTGCAAAGGGATTTCCACGGTGGCTTTAGCAGCAGCAAAAACGAGCGACAGCAGCAGAGCAACACATCTCGCTATTTTCATGACGGAATGGAAATCCCTCATTCTACACTGTGAATCGGATTATGATTCGTCTGCACCCAGATCCGTCCGTCAATACTAGCATAGTGTGGCCGTCGCAGCACAAATATCATAGCCCTTGACATTCATTCACCCTGTTGTATTCGGCATACCAACGATGACCCGAGAAGTCGGACAACTCCGAAGGTTGTGAACAGCGAATGTTACTGGATCGACTCCAAGATCATTAACTACCAGTAGCAAAACCTTCGCCACGAGCACAGCTATCACATTTTTAATAGCAAACTCAAGTTCATGTTGTATGATGCATCATACTGTAGGTTTCGAACGAAACTGAAAACCACGATTTAGTTCAGTACCGGATAGAAGCCATGATTTTTGACGATACCACAGGCCGATTGGTTGCCGTTGCGCTTGAGATTGATGTAACCTTTGTCGCCCCATTCGGTTCCCCACTGGTTGCACTGGCGAAATGAATGGGGGAGAAAGCCAACAGCTAGCACTGCATGACTCACAACATCGGACCACGTACCACCGACATATTGCTTCCATGCTGCGTTGTTAGTTGTTAGCGGCCACGCTCACAGCTACAGGTGTCTTGGCGAGCGCAGTCACCAGCCCACGCTCACTGGCATCGGTTACGACGATATGTTTAATGCTGACGTTGACGCGAGAGCAGCTAACGCTTTTGCATTGCCCAACCTGTCCTGTCTCCCCAGACGTGTACGGGTATGCGGCCTCAGTACAAACCCCGTGGTGCCTTCCGACGTAGTCCAACGCGTAGAGCGGTGAGCCATGGTGACAGCTGTAGGTCCTCGTATTGCAATTAACTGCCTGCTGCTCCGAAAAGAGCTCGAGGTTGCCGGTCTTCAAACAATAGGCGCTCTCCAGAGATCCAAGGGCAGCGAATGCGTAACAAGCGCCGCAGTGATGTTGGCCCTTCACTGGTGCAACGCAGTGCGACGAAGTTGACCAGTCCACCGATGCGGGTAAGCTTTCCAAGGACCGCTCGTGCTGCTCTTCCATCCCAGTGACTGTGCTGATGTCTCCGTTTAGCATCGTGTCGAACGAGTTGTCGTTCACTGAGCTGCCGACAAAATCACCGAAATCGTCATCGGTCATGAGCGTGAATGGGGAATTGATCGACAGAATGGCATCCGGATTCGCTTTCTGAGCTTCGCCAATGCTGAGCTTCGTGAGGAACAGGCGACGCAAGTGGTCTTCGTTCGACGTTTCCGATTCATTCGTGAACTTGCGGGTCGCTGTCGGCTCTGTGTAGTATCCATGCTCAAGCTGCTTATGGGGCGGAGAGATTTCCACGGCTGCTCGAGCAGTTGCAGATGCGAGCGTCAATAAAACAGAACCAAGACGCGAGATCTTCATGATGAGCTTGAATGGGGCTGGAGTGCTCAGTCCTGTGCAGTAGATCGGATTGTGTTACATGTCCTGCTACTGTTGAAGCCATTGTCTTGATCCATGTCGCAATCTTGCTCACCACAGAGAGCAACTTTGTGGGACCATGCGCCTTGTCTGACTTTCTGGCGTCATCTAATGCCAACTCAGGAACTCTGGCATCGTTGGTCAAGCGAAATGATTCGTAGATTGTCTTCAAGACGTACAATCAGTTGCTTCCGTCATGAATGCTGGAGCTTGAGCTTGATAGGCTTCTACCTGAGACTCTCAGGCTGAGAGCGCCAAGATCGCATGTTGGATAGGAATTGTCTTTGCTCAACAAAGCTGCAGACTTATCGCCATCCGCTGGCTTCGGCTTAGACCATGAAGTAAACACCTTGATTTCGAGGTGTTTTCTCAATTTCCACTCATTTCGTTGGACAAAATATTGATTTTACTTCCATATGATTGGCTGAAAGGAGATGTTAATTACATAAAAGTGACTCAGGGCGTCGCTTGGACCTCAAAGCCGTTGTTGGGGATCATGGAGCCGTACCAGAGCGCCGACTTCTTGGGCACG
Source organism: Elongisporangium anandrum (assembly GCA_023337935.1). Classification (NCBI taxonomy): domain Eukaryota; phylum Oomycota; class Peronosporomycetes; order Pythiales; family Pythiaceae; genus Elongisporangium; species Elongisporangium anandrum. The sequence continues at coordinate 12,488 of JAADXR010000661.1, forward strand.
CGCTCGAAGGTCTCGTAGTCCACCCACGTGATGCCGAAGCGCTTGCTGTAGCCGGAAGCCCACTCATAGTTGTCGATGAACGACCAGGCGAAGTAGCTGCGCACGTCCGCGCCCTCTTGGATGGCCTCGTGCATGGCAGCGATGTACGTCTTGTAGTAGTCCAGACGGAAGTCATCGTTGATAGCCTCTTCCTTGCTGTTGCCGGCCCAAGCGCAGCCGTTCTCGGTCACATGGATGCCGCCTTGGGGGCTGTAGCGGTGCTGGATCCAGAGCAGCAGCTTCTTGAAGCCCCAAGGCACGACGTCCCAGCCCATGTCGGTCTTCTTCCAGGCGTCGTCCGAGGTCAGCTCCACGCCCTGATCAGCCAGGAAACCTCCAGTCGCATCGCTGGGTGATGGCGCTGGCCAATCCTTGCTGGGAGACGCGTACGTGGTGCTGTAGTGGTTCAGACCAATGAAGTCGGCGCTGTCCTTGAGCAAAACCTTCTCTTCGTCTGTGAATGTCGGCAGCCGGTCGCCGCATCGATCGCGCATGGACTGCGGGTAGTCGCCTAAGTAGATCGGATCTGCGAACCAGCCAAGGCAGAACTCGAGTGCACGCTGCGCTGCTTCTGCATTCAGCTTCTGCTGCGCCGGGTCCTCGCTGGGCTTGGGCTCTCGCCAGTTGCAGTTGAACGTGATGCCGATCCTGCCGCCTTGGATCTCCTTGAACTCACGACGGTAGACGTCGACCGCCTTGGCATGCGCGATCATGAGGTTGTGGCCCACGTGGTACGACTCGAAGTGCTTGTTGTGCGATCGACCGGGCGCCATGACGCCGAGGTTGTAGCCGAGGAACGAGATGATCCAGGGCTCGTTGAGCGTCAGCCAGGTCTTCACGCGGTCGCCGAAGCGCTCGAAGCAGACGCGAGAGTACTCAACGAACGCGTCGTGGATGTGCTTGCCTCCAAGCCAGCCGTCAAACTCCATTTGCAGACGCAGTGGTAGATCCCAGTGGTACAGCGTGGCCAATGGCTCAATGCCGTTGGCCAGAAGCTCGTCGATCAGGTTGTTGTAGAACTGGACGCCTTCCTCGTTCACTTCACCCGTGCCGGCCGGCAGAATGCGCGGCCAGGCGATGGAGAAGCGGTAGGACTTGAGTCCCATCTTCTTCATGAGCTGCACGTCCTCCTTGTAGCGATGGTAGTGGTCCACAGCGAACTCGCCGGACTCCATGTTCATGGTCTTGCCGGGCATACGAGCATACGCGTCCCAAATGGAGTCACCGCGGCCGCCTTCGTTCACGGCGCCTTCGACTTGGTACGAGGCGGTGGCGGCGCCCCAGACGAAGCCCTCGGGGAACTGAATGTGCTTGGAGGTCATGGCTACTTGAGGCTTAGACGGTGGATTTCAAAATGACGTTGAACTTGAGCGAAGACTGTGGAGCCAAGCCAAGCCGCATCATCAAGCAGGTGTGATTATGCGTGGGAACATCTGGAGATGAGTGAGGTGAAGCAGGAGCGATGCCTCATACAGTAGGAATGAATGCCCTTGACTCATGGGCATTCATTCCTTGCACATCATTCAGGAAAGGGGAAATAAAAAAAATGCCCCTATTTTAGCCGTAAATAAAAATTCTGCCCCTTTTGTAATATTTCTATGTAAATTACAGAGAGGGGTCGTAAGTTACGAGAAATGGGAAAGTTATACGCCTGGGAATGTTCTCGTCA